>CM061538.1:44558574-44846074 GCA_030864215.1 Capsicum pubescens
TTTGGGCCAAATCAGTGTGCTATAGCCCACGAATTTTGGGGTGGGCCCGGGGTTCGGGAGGTCTGTGGGACGAAAATCGATCGGGGCGTGCCAGGGAGATTGGGATCCTACCAGTGCAGTTCCTTTAAATTTTCATGGCTATTTGGGTGGATAAACGACTGAAATATCGTGAACATGCCCTTTTCGAGCCAAATCGGTGTGCTATAGCCCACGGTTACGGGGGTGGGTCCGAGGTCCGAGCATGCTATGGGCCAAAAATCGATTGGGTCATGCCAGGGAGGTTGGGGATCGTCTCAGTGTGGTCCGTTTAAATTTTTTTGTCCATTTGGGTGAATAAACGGGTGAAACAATACGAACCTGGAGTTTTTGGGCCAAATATGTGTGCACGATTTCAAGGGCGGGCTCGAGGGTCCGGGCGTGCTGTCGGCCGAAAATTGATCGGGGCGTGCCAGGGATGTTGGGGATCGTTCCAGTTTGGGCCGTTTAAATTTTTGTGGCTATTTGAGTGGACAAACGAGCGAAACAGCACAAACGGGACGTTTTCGGGCCAAATAGGGGTGCACGGTTTTGGGGGCGGTCCCGGTGTCGGGGCGTGCTGTGGGCCAAATATCGATCGGGGCATGCTAGAGTGTTTGCGGATCATCCCATTGTGGTCCGTTTAAATTTTTGTGGCCATTTAGGTGGACAGACGAACAAAACTGCGCGAACGGGGTATTTTTGGACCAAATCGATGTGCTATAACCTATGGTTTCGGGTACGGTCACAGGGTTCGGGCGTGCTGTGGGCCAAAAATCAATCTGGGCGTGGCAAGGAGGTTGGGGATCATCCCAGTGTGGTCCGTTTAAATTTTTGTGGCCATTTGGGTGGACAAACGTGTGAAACGGTCCGAACGGGGCATTTTTTGGCCAAAATAGTGTGCAATAGCCCACGATTTTATGGGTGAGCCCAGGGTTCGGGCGTGCTGTGGGCCAAAAATTGACCGAGGCATGTCAGGAAGGTTGGGAATCATCCCAGTGTGGTCCGTTTAAATTTTCATGGCCACTTAGGTGGACAAACGGGCGAAACGGAAAGAACAGGGCATTTTCGGGCCAAATCGGTGCGCTATAGCCAACAGTTTTGGGGGAGGGCCAGGGGTTCGGGCGTGCTGTGGGTCAAAAATCGATCGGGCGTGCCAGGGAGGTTGGGGATCGTACCAGTGTGGTCAATTTAAATTTTGTGGCCATTTGGGTGGACAAACGGGCGAAACGGTGCAAACATTGCATTTGCGGGCCAAATCAGTGTGTTGTAGCCCACGGTTTTGGGGGTTGGCCCGGGGTCGAGGCGCGATATGGGCTAAAAATTGAACGGGGAGTGCCAGGGAGTTTGGGAATCATCCCAGTGTGGTACGTTTAAATTTTTGTGGCCATTTGGGTGGACAAACGAGAGAAACGACGCGAAAGGGGCATTTTTAGGCCAAATCGGTGTGCTATAGCCCATGGTTTCGGGGGTGATCCCGGGGTTCGGGCGTGCTGTGGGCTAAAAATCGATCAGGGCATACCATGGAGGTTGGGGATCGTCCCAGTATGGTCCATTTAAATTTTTGTGGCCATTTGGTTGGATAAACGGGCGAAACAGCGCGAACGGGGTATTTTTGAGCTAAATTGGTGTGCTATATCCTACTTTTTCGGGGGCGGGCCTAGGGTCTGGGCGTGCTGTGGGCCGAAAATTGATCGGGGCGTGCCAGGGAGGTTGGGTATCATCCTAGTGTGGTCTGTTTAAATTTTCTTAGCCATTTGAGTGGACAAACGGACGAAATGGTGCGAACGGGGCATTTTCGGACCAAATCAGTGTGCTATAGCCCACGGTTTTGGGGGCGCACCCGGGCGTGCTGTCGGTTAAAAATTGATCGAGGCATGCCAGGGATGTTGGGGATCGTCCCAGTATGGTCCATTTAAATTGTCGTGGCCATTTGGGTGGACAAATAAGTAAAATGTTGTGAACGGGGTATTTTTGAGCCAAATCGGTGTGCTATACCCAACGGTTTCGGGGGCGGGCCCGAGGTGTTGGCATGTTGTGGGCCAAAAGTTGACTAGGGCTTGCCAGGGAGGTTTTGGATCGTCCCAGTGTGGTTCGTTTATATTTTCGTGGCTATTTGGGTGGACAAACGGGTGAATGGGACAATTTCAGGCCAAATCGGTGTGTTATAGCCCACGGTTTCGGGGGCAAGCCTGGGATCCGGGCGTGCTGTGGGTCGAAAATAGATAAAGACGTGCCAGGGAGGTTGGGGATCATCCCTGTGCGGTCCGTTTAAATTTTTGTGGCCATATGGGTTGACAAATTGGCGTAACGGCGCGAACGGGGCCTTTTCGGGCCAATTCGGTGTGTTATAGCCCAACTTTTTGGGGGCGGGCTCGGGGTCCAGGCATCCTAGTGTTCAAAAATTGACTAGGGTGTGCCAGCGAGGTTCGGTATCATCCCAGTATGGTCCATTTAAATATTTTTGGCCATTGGGTGGATAAATGGGTGAAACGGCATGAACGGGCCATTTTTGGGCTAAATCGGTGTGCTATATAGCCCATGATTTCGGGGGTGGGCTCGTGCTTCGAGCGTGCTGTTTGTCAAAAATCGACTGCGGCGTGCCAGGGAGGTTGGGTATCGTCCCAGTGTGGTTCGTTTAAATTTTCGTGGTCATTTGGATGGACAAACAGCCAAAACGATGCAAACGGGGCATTTTCGAGCCAAATTGGGGTGCAATAGCACACGGTTTTGGGGCGGACCTGGGGTTCGAGCGTGTTGTGGGCGAAAAATCGATCGGGGTGTGCCAGGGAGGTTGGGGATCGTCCCAGTGTGGTCTGTTTAAATTTTCTTGGTCATTTGAGTGGACAAACGGGCGAAACAGAGTGAACGGGACATTTTTAGGCTAAATCGGTGTGCAATAGCCTATGGTTTTGGGGGCGAGCCCGGGTGTAACACCCCGTAAATTTTTTCGTACACTTATCGCGATTATATGGAGTCCTAAAGGCTTGCGTATGGGTTAAATTAAGTTTATGGTGTTCGGAAGTATCCCGTCAATAGTTGTATGTGTAGGTATTGGAATAAGATTTCCAACGATATAAAGTTTGCCCAAAACAGAGGAGTATTTCATATAAGCGAGCACATTCGAAATTTCAAAACGGTGGCCGCGAAGCCTGTGAACAGTAAATCTGCAGGAAAATTACTGCAGCTAGGCAATTTTTTTTGGATCAAATTTAGACGATCATAACTCCTTGTACAAAAAGAACTGTGTGAGCTTCTATATATCGACAAAAATCTCCAAGAGTCTTCTTTCCGATGAAATTGATTTCATCCAAATCCAATGTCTGAGTAAGGACCTATACCCGTTTTACTACAGCCTAACAAAAAAAAAACAGAATTTTGGGACAGATTTTTGGGTCACCTTCAAATGACCATAACTCCTTGTACAGGAAGAAATGGGTGGTATACTTTATATGAAAATGAAAGACCTTTGAATTATCTTTCCAATGCAATTAGTTTCACCCAAATCTGATACCGGAGAAAAGAGTTATGATCGATTTACTTCAGCCAGTCAAAACTGTCCACTGGGGACAGATTCGGATTTATTTAAATTTTTAGGGCAAAATGGTCATTTTCTATTACCTCTTGGACGAAAATTGGTCTTTATAAACATACACTTAGCCTCATATATATCATATATCATCCAATTATTAAGAGAAGGTGAAACCCTAGCCTAATTTCAACTTCAAATATTTTGTGATTCAACCGTAGAAAATTCGAATTGGTTCCGTAGTTGTGTTCACCATCTCGAAAGCTTCGAGAAGCACCCCATGGTTATGTAAGGAGGATTCTAAATACAAGAGTTCATTGTTAAGGTATGAATATTGTTTATTCTTGATTCATATCCATGAATAAGTATTGATAAGGGATTATGAGTATTGTCTTGATGTTGGAAGATAACTAGAAACATAGTTATGAATTGTTTTGTATAAATTGTTAGTAGTAAATTATGGAAGTTGTTGTATTGGATTATGGAGGATGAATTGTGGTGATATATCATTATATTAGTGGTTATGTGTGCTTAGTGATCATGTTGGTATTGGATGGTGATTAAGAGGAGAAATAAAGGCTAAGAGTGATGTTGAGGGATATTGCATGAAAATGCATGATATGTGAATGTAATAAGAGTATAAGAGGATGTATGTAGCAATCTTATTGATGAGTTAAAGGATTACTTCCTAGACATTATTTGGTGAAGTTAATACCTAAATGGTAAGGTTTGGTTGCTAATACTAGTTTGCCACAAATGACTTATTGTAGATAAGTGTTCGAAGAGTACGGGAAGTCAAGTTGGACTTGTATCGAAGTGGTTATATCAAGGTATGTAAGACATACTCTATCTAATCTTTGGCATGAATAATGACCCATGGCACTCTCAAGTAAGCTTCCAACATTGTCCTACGACACATGACACATAATAACATCATATGATCTTTGACACTACCAATTGAACTTGTTTTCACTTTTAAGATGTCCGGCTAGTCAAAAAACTGTCCATATACTATTGTTGACTCCGAAATGGTTTAATGAGGTATCCATGATTCTATACTTCATTTTCATGATATTGATTACCTATTTACATGTTTTTCCTATTAAGGTATCATGGTTTCAAGTTCCATAAGGTGTGACCACAAAGTAACCAATCTCAAAGATTAATTGAAGTAAGAAATGGAATGTCTTTATTTTAAATTGTTGATATGATATATTGTATTAGTACCACTGATCTGTTGGTCATTGTATTATAAAGATTATGTATACACGCTATTTCAGGGATGGTCCCTGATGTATTGTATTAGTACCACTGATCAGTTGGCCATTGTATGACATATGTTGTGTATTTATAAGGAATACGGGAAGTAATGATATGAAAGTAATGTGCAGGTATCCCATCAACTCTTTTAAGTGAGGTCTACTCATACTGTTTATTCACTGGTATTTGGGTTCTGTTGATCTTTTGTATCTCATCTTGATACTCACTGCCTTCCATACTCAGTACATATTTCCGTACTGACGTCCCTCATGGGGGACCTGTATTCATGCCTGCAGGAACAGGTACTTCAGGTCGTACACCTCCGCAGTAAGAGCCAGGACATTCTGTTGATAGTGGTGAGCTCCAGTTATTTCGGGGCATCCCAAGTCATTTCTATATGTACTTTTGGTATTTGTATAAAAGTCTTTTGTGGGCGGGAGTTTGTCCCGACCCTAACTCAGTTGTGTATCTATGTAGAGGCTTTTGTAGACATATTGTACAGCCATAGGAGTGTTTGGTTGATAGACGTGATGGCTCTGACGGCCAATTACTGTTTATATATATATATATATATGCGTGTCTGCTGGGCTGATACAGGTACTGTTTTCTTCTATTTACAACGAAGTGCTGCCCAAATTTCTAATTTTCATAAGTAATGTAAATGTGAAAGTATAGGTTATGAACGGGTTCTCCCGGGCCTCCTCGGCTACGGGTGCCAGTCCGCTCCAATGGGATTTGGGGCGTGACAGAAGTGGTATTAGAGAAGTTCATCCTAGTGAGTCTACAAAGCCGTGTCTACGTAGAATCTCGTTTATCGGTGTGTTGTGCACCACATCTATAAACAGGAGGCTATTGGACATTTAGGGATTATTTCCATTCTCCATTTCTTAGATCGTGCAATAGAGCCCATATTAGAGATAAAGTCATAATCGATCGCTTAATCCAATTGTTTTTTTTATTTATTATAGTAACGATGCCGGTTACAAGGAGAAAGAATAAGTGGAAGCGAGTAGATGTGGTGGCCGAAGAAGGTACTAGTAAGTCACCACCGGCACAAGCTGAACAAAGTGAGTCTCAAGCTGAGCATATATCAGGAGCTTTTTCTCCTCCGGAAGGGCCATCTATTAATGTTGTTGATCGAGATTTGAGGGATGCAGTACAACTTCTGACGCGTATAGTTGCCGGTCAAGTTCAAGGGCAAGCTATTCCTACCACGGGTTCTAGTGGTACGGATAGAGCAGCTAGCCTTCGAACACAGGATTTTCTGAAACTAGATCCTCCTACTTTTACTGGATCAGATATTAATGAAGACCCGCAGGACTTTGTCGACCAAACCCAAAGAGCTCTAGATGTTATGCACATATCCGGTAAAGAGATGGTTGGGCTAGCAGCATATAGACTGAAAGGAGAGGCTATATTGTGGTATGAGGATTGGAAACGATCTAGGGGTATTGATGCACCTCCAACTACGTGGGGAGAGTTCAAAGATGCATTTATTGATCATTATCTTCCATTTGAGACTCGTCAGGACAATGCAGATCAATTCTTAAATCTTTGTCAGGGTAATATGAGTGTAAGAGAGTATAGTCTTCGATTTAACTCCTTGTCTCGATATGCTTCTAATGTGGTAGCTACTATGGATGACAGAGTTCATCACTATGTGGATAGATTGGAACCATACTTGGTTAGAGATTGTACCATTGCTGCTTTGAACAAGGACATGGATATAGCGAGGATACAAGTTTTTGCTCAGAAAATGGAAGATCAGAGGCAAAGAAGAAGAACCCAGGAATCAGAAAAAGGATATTCTAAGCAGGCCAGAGCTATAGGGCAGTTTATGGCATCTCAGGGAGGTTTTAGGCCTTCGTTCTCTCATAGATTGCCTAGCCCGTTATCTTCTTATCCTGAAATTAGTGCTCCACCGCAATTTCAAAGGTTTAGAGGTAATCAGTTCGGGCAAAGCAGTGAAAATCAGAGTTCGCGAACAGTGGGGTATCAAGGGCAAGGGAGTATGAGTCAATTGAGACCTCCACGACACCCGTGCCCCATATGTAGAAGATTTCACTTTGGCGAATGTCGTCTTGGAACGAACAATTGATTTTGGTGCGGTAAGCCGGGGCATATGGCTAGAGATTGCCCACGCAGGACCACAGGTGGTATAACACGACCTACCGGATCAGCTGTTGCGTCATCATCGGTGCCTCCTTTGAGTAGGGGTACACAACCTATGGGTCACGTTAGAGGTGATAGAGGAGCAACTAGTTCTAGCGGAGCTCAGAACCGTGTGTATGCCCTAGAAGATCGGCAGAATTTAGAGGCTTCTCCAGATGTGGTTACAGGTACGTTGTCCATCTTTGCATTTGATGTGTATGCCTTAATTGATTCTAGTTCTACATTATCGTATGATATTCCTTTGGTTGCGGGAAGGTTCGGAAGAACACCCGAATTATTAGCCAAGCCATTTGAAGTATCAACGCCAGTGGGGGAATCTCTTATAGCTAGGAATGTTTATCGAAATTGTGTTGTGAATATTTGTGGCCATGATACGATGGCCGATCTTGTTGAGTTAGAAATGGTATATTTTGATGTTATTATGGGCATGGATTGGTTAGCGTCTTGTTATGCTACAGTAGATTGCTGTTCTAAGAAGGTATATTTCCATTTCCCAAATGAGGCAGTCCTTGAATGGAAGGGTAATGTTGGCGCGTCGAGAGGTAGATTTATTTCTTAATTTAAGGCAAGAAAAATGATTTCCAAGGGGTACATATACCATTTGGTTAGAGTAAGGGATACAGAGGCAGAGCCGCCAACTTTTCAGACCGTTCCGGTTGTGAATGAATTTCCTGATGTATTTCCTGAAGAACTACCAGGTTTACCTCCTGAATGAGAAGTGGAGTTTGGTATTGATATGTTTCCAGACACACAGCCAATCTCAATTCCTCCTTATAGAATGGCACCAGCAGAGTTGCGACAATTGAAAGAGCAACTAAAAGACTTGCTAGAGAAGGGATTCATCAGGCCTAGTATGTCCCCTTGGGGAGCACCAGTATTGTTTGTGCGTAAGAAAGATGGTTCTCTGAGGATGTGTATTGACTATCGGCAATTGAATAAGGTGACTATCAAGAATAAATACCCTCTTCCCCGAATTGATGATTTATTTGACCAGTTGCAGGGTGCCCAGTGTTTTTCCAAGATTGACTTGAGATCAGGCTATCATCAAGTGAGAGTCAAGGATAAAGATATACCCAAGACAGTTTTTCGAACACGGTATGGTCATTATGAATTCCTGGTTATGTCATTTGGGCTGACAAATGCACCCACAGTTTTTATGGATCTGATGAATAGGCTGTTTGAGCCGTTTCTAGATGTGTTCGTGATAGTTTTCATAGATGATATTCTGGTCTACTCTAGATCAGAAGAGGATCATGTTAATCACTTAAGGCAGGCATTGCAGATTCTTCATGATCGTAAGCTGTATGCGAAGTTTTCTAAATGTGAGTTTTGGCTCAAGTCAGTGGCATTTTTGGGCCATATTGTATCCAGTGAAGGCATAAAAGATGACACTCAGAAGATTGAGGCTGTGAAGAATTGGCCAAGACCCACGACGCCTACGGAGATTCGTAGTTTCCTCGGGTTGGCAGGTTATTATAGAAGGTTTGTTGAAGGTTTTTCTTCTATTTCTGCACCCGTAACTAAGTTGACGCATAAAGCCTCCAAGTTTCAATGGAATGATGCCTGTGAAAAGAGTTTCCAAGATCTGAAGAGCAAGTTGACTTCTACACCGGTATTGGTACTTCCTGAAGGCACAGAAGGGTATGCAGTGTACTGTGATGCTTCGAGAATTGGCTTAGGATGCGTATTAATGCAACATGGTAGAGTAATAGCCTATGGCTCTAGACAGTTGCGACCACCTGAGAGGAATTATCCCACGCATGATCTTGAGCTAGCTGCAGTTGTATTTGCTTTGAAGATATGGCGCCACTACTTATATGGGGTTCATGTTGACATATATACCGATCATAAGAGCCTGCAATATATCTTTAGTCAGAAAGATCTAAACTTGAGGCAGCGGAGATGGCTTGAATTGTTGAAAGATTACGATGTTGATATCTTGTATCATCCAGGGAAAGCGAATGTGGTAGCGGATGCACTGAGTCGTAAGTCTAAAATGGCATCTATAGAAAAGCAGGGGATGATTAAGGATCTTCACCAACTAGCTAATTTGGGAGTTCGACTTCTCAAAACTCCAGATGAAGAGGTTATTGTACGTAATGCAGCGGAATCTTCATTGATAGCTGAAGTGAAAGAGAAGCAGTATGCAGATCCAATTTTATTGCAGCTTAAGGAGGATGTGCAGAGTGGCACGACAAAGGCATTTGAGCTTACGCGAGAAGGAGTGCTTCAGTGTCAGAATCGTTTATGTGTACCTGATGTAGTTGATCTAAGAAAGAGAATTATGACAGAAGAACACTGTTCAAGGTATTCCATCCATCCAGGGTCGACTAAGATGTATCAAGATTTGAAAGCAATATATTGGTGGAATGACATGAAGAAGAATATTGCCGAATTTGTAGCTGAATGTCCAAATTGTCAAAGAGTCAAAGTAGAACACCAGAAACCCGGTGGTTACATGCAATGTATAGATCTTCCAGTCTGGAAGTGGGACAAGATCAATATGGATTTCATCACGGGTTTGCCTCGTACATTTCGGAAGTTTGATTCCATATGGGTGATCATTGATAGGCTTACCAAATCCGCGCACTTCTTACCAGTTAAGACAACTTATACGGCGGAAGAGTATGCGAAGTTGTATATTAAGGAGATCGTTCGGTTACATGGAGTTCCAATTTCCATTATATCCGATCGAGGAGCCCAATTTACCGTGAATTTCTGGAAGTCTTTTCAAAGGATTTTGGGGACACAAGTAAATCTAAGTACGACTTTTCATCCTCAAACGGACGGACAAGCGGAACGTACCATCCAGACACTTGAAGATATGCTATGAGCATATGTATTAGATTTCAAAGGAAATTGGGATGATCACCTACCTCTTATTGAGTTTGCCTACAATAATAGCTATCATTCAAGTATCAAAATGGCACCATATGAAGCATTGTATGGAAAAAAGTGTAGATCGCCAATAGGATGGTTTGAAGCAGGTGATGCGGTCTTGTTTGGACCGGATCTTGTTTATCAAGCAATGGAGAAGGTTAAAGTGATCCAACAACGGCTTGAAACAGCTCAAAGTCGACACAAATCTTATGCGGATGTTAGAAGAAGAGGACTTGAGTTTTCTATCGACGATTGGGTATTCTTGAAAGTATCACCAATGAAAGGAGTGATGAGGTTTGGCAAGAAAGAAAAGTTAAGTCCACGATACATAGGTCCGTACAAGATCATTCAAAGATTTGGACAAGTTGCTTATGAGTTAGAGCTACCTCAAGAGCTCTCAGCAGTTCATCCCATATTTCATGTTTCGATGCTTCTCAAGTACATCGGAGATCCATCGCACATCACTACTACGGAAGATGTACAAGTTACAGAAGATCTCACTTTTGAAGAAATGCCTATTGCTATTCTTGATCGCCAAATTAAAAAGATAAGGAATAAAGAGATAGCATCGGTAAAAGTACTTTGGAGGAATCAACAAGTTGAGGAGATCACATGGGAAGCCAAGGAAGCGATGAAGATTAAGTATCCTTACCTATTCAACGATGAGGAGGAAGTTCATGAGACGGAAGAAGAACAATAACAGGTAAGTGTTCATTTTTATGCAAGTATGTTATGATGATGAATATGTTAATTGTAAGCTTGGACATGCCTTAATTGAGTAACTATGCTAACATTCGAGGACGAATGTTCTTAAGGGGGGGATAATGTAACACCCCGTAAATTTTTTCGTACACTTATCGCGATTATATGGAGTCCTAAAGACTTGCGTATGGGTTAAATTAAGTTTATGGTGTTCGGAAGTATCCCGTCAATAGTTGTATGTGTAGGTATTGGAATAATATTTCCAACAATATAAAGTTTGCCCAAAACGTAGGAGTATTTCATATAAGCGAGCACATTCGAAATTTCAAAACGGTGGCCGGGAAGCCTGTGAACAGTAAATCTGCAGGAAAATTACTGCAGCTAGGCAATTTTTTTTGGATCAACTTTAGACGATCATAACTCCATGTACAAAATGAACTGTGTGATCTGCTATATATCGACGAAAATCTCTGAGAGTCTTCTTTCCGATGAAATCTATTTCATCCAAATCCAATGTCTGAGTAAGGAGCTATACCCGTTTTACTACAGCCTATCAAAAAACAAAACAAAATTTTGGGACAGATTTTTGGGTCAACTTTAAACGACCATAACTCCTTTTACAGGAAGAACTGGGTGGTATACTTTATATGAAAATGAAATAACTTTGAATTATATTTCCAATGCAATTAGTTTCACCCAAATCCGATACCGGAGCAAAGAGTTATGATCGATTTACTTCAGCCTGTCAAAATTGTCCACTGGGGACAGATTCGGATTTATTTAAATTTTTAGGGCAAAATGGTCATTTTCTATTACCTCTTGGACGAAAATTGGTCTTTATAAACATACACTTAGCCTCATATATATCATATATCATCCAATTATTAAGAGAAGGTGAAACCCTAGCCTAATTTCAACTTCAAATATTTTGTGATTCAACCGTAGAAAATTCGAATTGGTTCCGTAGTTGTGTTCACCATCTCGAAAGCTTCGAGAAGCACACCATGGTTATGTAAGGAGGATTCTAAATACAAGAGTTCATTGTTAAGGTATGGATATTGTTTATTCTTGATTCTTATCCACGAATAAGTATTGATAAGGGATTATGAGTATTGTCTTGATGTTGGAAGATAACTAGAAACATAGTTATGAATTGTTTTGTATAAATTGTTAGTAGTAAATTATGGAAGTTGTTGTATTGGATTATGGATGATGAATTGTGGTGATATATCATTATATTAGTGGTTATGTATGCCTATTGATCATGTTGGTATTGGATGGTGATTAAGAGGGGAAATAAAGGCTAAGAGTGATGTTGAGGGATATTGCATGAAAATGCATGATATGTGAATGTAATAAGAGTATAAGAGGATGCATGTAGCACTCTTATTGATGAGTTAAAGGATTACTTCCTAGACATTATTTGGTGAAGTTAATACCTAAATGGTAAGGTTTGGTTGCTAATACTAGTTTGCCACAAATGACTTATTGTAGATAAGTGTTCGAAGAGTACGGGAAGTCAAGTTGGACTTGTATTGAAGTGGTTATATCAAGGTATGTAAGACATACTCTATCTAATCTTTGGCATGAATAATGACCCATGGCACTCTCAAGTAAGCTTCCAACATTGTCCTACGACACATGACACATAATAACATCATATGATCTTCGACACTGCCAATTGAACTTGTTTTCACTTTTAAGATGTCCGGCTAGTCAAAAAAATGTCCATATACTATTGTTGACTCCGAAATGGTTTAATGAGGTATCCATGATTCTCTACTTCATTTTCATGATATTGATTACCTATTTACATATTTTTCCTATTGAGGTATCATGGTTTCAAGTTCCATAAGGTGTGACCACAAAGTAACCAATCTCAAAGATTAATTGAAGTAAGAAATGGAATGTCTTTATTTTAAATTGTTGATATGATATATTGTATTAGTACCACTGATCAGTTGGTCATTGTATTATAAAGATTATGTATACACGCTATTCCAGGGATGGTCCCTGATGTATTGTATTAGTACCACTGATCAGTTGGCCATTATATTATAAAGATTATGTATATACGTTATTAAAGGGGTGGTCCCTGATGTATTGTATTAGTACCACTGATCAGTTGGCCATTGTATGACATATGTTGTGTATTTATAAGGAATACGGGAAGTAGTGATATGAAAGTAATGTGCAGGTATCCCATCAGCTCTTTTAAGTGTGGTCTAC
The DNA here is from genome assembly GCA_030864215.1 of Capsicum pubescens. Classification (NCBI taxonomy): domain Eukaryota; kingdom Viridiplantae; phylum Streptophyta; class Magnoliopsida; order Solanales; family Solanaceae; genus Capsicum; species Capsicum pubescens. The sequence goes on from CM061538.1 coordinate 44,571,362, forward strand.
TCATACTGTTTATTCACTGGTATCTGGGTTCTGTTGATCTTTTGTATCTCATCTTGATACTCACTACCTTACATACTCAGTACATATTTCCGTACTGACGTCCCTCACGGGGGACCTGTATTCATGCCTGCAGGAACAGGTACTTCAGGTCGTACACCTCCGCAGTAAGAGCCAGGACATTCTGTTGATAGTGGTGAGCTCCAGTTGTTTCGGGGCATCCCAAGTCATTTCTATATGTACTTTTGGTATTTGTATAAAAGTCTTTTGTGGGTGGGAGTTTGTCCCGACCCTAACTCAGTTGTTTATCTATGTAGAGGCTTTTGTAGACATATTGTACAGCCATAAGAGTGTTTGGTTGATAGACGTGATGGCTCTGACGGCCAATTACTATTTATATATATATATGCGTGTTTGCTGGGCTGATACAGGTACTATTTTCTTCTATTTACAACGAAGTGCTGTCCAAATTTCTAATTTTCATAAGTAATGTAAATGTGAAAGTATAGGTTATGAACGGGTTCTCCCGGGCCTCCTCGGCTACGGGTGCTAGTCCGCTCCAATGGGATTTGGGGCGTGACACCGGGGTCCGAGCGTGATATGGGCCAAACATCGATCGAGGTATGCCGGGGAGATTGGGGATCGTCCCAATACGGTCCGTTTAAATTTTTGTGGCCATTTGGGTGGACAAACGGGCAAAATGGCGAGAATGGGTTATTTTCAGGCCAAATCGGTGTGCTATAGCCCACGGTTTCGAGGGCAGGCTCGGGGTCCGGGCGTGCTGTGGTCCTAAAATTAACTGGGCCGTGCCAGGGAGGTTGGGGATCATCCCTGTGTGGTTCGTTTAAATTTTCATGTCCATTTGCGTGGATAAACGGGCAAAACGGCGTGAATGGGGCATTTTTGAGCCAAATCGGTGTGCTATAACCCATGGTTTTTGGGGCGGGCCCGAGTTTCAGGCGTGCTGTCGGCTGAAAATTGACCAGGGCGTGCTAGAGAAGTTGGGGATCGTTCCAGTGTGATTCGTTTAAATTTTTGTGACCATTTGGGTAGATTAGCGGATAAAACGGCGCGAATGAGGCAATTTCAAGGCAAATCGGTATGCCCACAGTTTCGGGGATGGGCCAGGGTGTACTGTGGGCCAAAAATCGTCTGGGGCATGCCAGGGGGTTTGGGGATCGTCCAAGTTTGGTCCATTTAAATTTTGTGGCCATTTAGGTGGACAAACGAGCGAAACGACGCGAATGAGGCATTTTTGGGCCAAATCGGTGTGCTATAGCCCACGGTTTCATGGTCGGGCTCGGGATCCGGGCGTGCTCTGTGCCAAAAATCCATTGAGGTGTGCCAGGGAGGTTGGGGATCCTCCCAATGTAATCTATTTAAATTTTTGTTGCTATTTGGGTGGATAAATGGGCGAAACGGCGCGAACGAGGCATTTTCATGCTAAATCGATGTGCTATAGCCCACGGTTTTGGGGGCGAGCCCGGGGTTCGGGCGTACTGTGGGATGAAAATTGACTGGGGCATGCCAGGGAGGTTGGGGATCATACCAGCGTGGTGCGTTTAAATTTTTGTGGCAATTTGGGTGGACAAATGAGCGAAACGGCGTGAACGGGGCATTTTCGGGCCTACGATTTTGGGGGCCGGACCAGGCGTGCTGTGGGCCAAAAATTGACCAAGTCATGTCAGGGAGGTTGGGGATCGTTCCATTATGGTCCGTTTAAATATTTGAGGGCCATTTGTGTGGACAAATGGGCAAAACGGCGCGAACGGGACATTTTCGGGCCAAATTGGTGTGCAATAGCCCACGGTTTCAGGGGCGCACTAGGGATATGGGCGTGTTGTGGGCTGAAAATTGAACGGGGCATGCTAGGGAGGTTGTGTATCATCCCATTGTGGTCCGTTTTAATTTTCGTGGCCATTTGGGTGGACAAACGGGCGAAACGACGCGAACGGGGCATTTTTAGACCAAATTGGAGTGCTATAGACCGCAGTTTTGGGGGCGGGCCCAGGGTCCGGGCGCGATGTTAGCTGAAACGGGTGAATTGGCACGAACGGGGAGTTTTCAGGCCAAATTAGTGTGCTATAGCCCACGATTTTCGGGGCGGGCCCGGGGTTCAGGCGTGCATTGGATCAAAAATCGACCGAGGAGTGCTAGGGAGGTTGGGGATCGTCCCAGTGTGGTCCGTTTAAATTTTCATGTCCATTTGGGTGGACAAACTGGTGAAACGATACAAACTGGGTATTTTTAGGCCAAATCGATGCGCTATACCCCACGGTTTCTGAGGAGGGCCCTGGGTCCAGGCGTGCTGTAAGCCAAAAATCAACCGAGGCGTACCAGGAGGTTGGGGATCGTCCAAGCATGCTCCGTTTAAATTTTTTTAGCCATTTGAGTGGACAAACGGGCGAAACTGTGTGAACGGGGCATTTTCGGGTCAATCGGTGTGCTATAGCCAACAGTTTTGGGGGCAGGATCGAGGTTTAGGCGTGCTATGGGTCAAAAATCATCAGGAGCGTGCCAGAGAGGTTGGGGATCATCCCAGTGTGGTTTGTTTAAATTTTCGTGGCCATATAACTGGATAAACAGGGGAAACGATGCGAACAGGGCATTTTCAGTGCAAATTGTTGAGCTAAATAGCCCACGGTTTTGGGGGTGGGCCTGGAGTCCGGGTGTACTGTGGGACAAAAATTGACCCGGGCGTGCTAATGAGGTTGGGGATCATACCAGTGTGGTCCGTTTAAATTTTTGTGGCTATTTAAGTGGAAAAACGGGTGAAATGGCGTGAACGGAATATTTTCGGGCTAAATCGGTGTGTTATTGCCCACAGTTTTGGGGGCAGGCCTGGGGTCCGTGTGTGCTGTGGGATAAAAATCAATTGAGGCATGCTAGGGAGGTTGGAAATCGTCCCAGTGTGGTTCGTTTAAATTTTCGTTCCCATTTGGGTGGACAAACAGGCAAACCGGCACGAACAAGGCATTTTTTGGTCAAATCGGTGTGCTATAGCCCACAGTTTTGAGGATGGGCCCGGGGTCCGGGAGTGTAGTGGGCCTAAAATCGACCTGGACGAGCCTGGGAGGTTGGGGATCATCCCAGTGTGGTCCGTTTAAATTTTTGTGGCCATTTGAGTGAACAAACAGGTGAAACGGCGCGAACGGGGCATTTTCAGGCCAAATCGGTATGCCTTATTGCCATATTTTCAGGGGCGGGCCCAGGCTTCGGGGGTGTTGTCAGCCGAAAATCAACAGGGGCGTACCAGGGGGGTTGGGGATCATCCCAGTGTGGTTCGTTTAAAATTTTAGGGCAATTTAGGTGGACAAATGGGTGAAACGGCGCGAATATGGCATTTTCAGGACAAATCAGTGAGATATAGCCAAAGATTTTGGGGGCGGGCCCAAGGTCCGAGCGTGAAGTGGGCCAAAAATTGACCGGGACGTGCCAGGAAGGTTGGGGATCATCCTAGTGTGGTCCGTTTAAATTTTTGTGGCCATTTGGGTGGACAAACAAACAAAACAGTGCGAACGGGACATTTTAAGGCCAAATCGGTGTGTTATAGCCCACGGTTTTGGAGGCGGGCCTGGGATCCGGGTGTGGTGTGGGCCAAAAATTGACTGGGGCATGCCAGGGAGGTTGGAGATTGTCCAGTATGTTCCGTTTAAATTTTCGTGGCCATTTGGGTTGACAAACGGGCAAAACGGCGTGCATAGGGCATTTTGGGCAAAATCGATGTGCTATAGCCCACGGTTTTGGGGGCGGGCCCAGGGTCCGGGTGTGTGCAGTGGGTCGAAAATCTACCGTGGCATTACAAGGAGGTTGGGGATCATCCCAGTGTGGTCCGTTTAAATTTTTGTGGCCATTTGGGTGGACAAACGGGAGAAACAGTGCGAACGGGGTATTTTCGGGCCAAATCAGTGTGCTATATAGCCTATAGTTTTGGGGGCAGGCCCGGGGTCCGGGCGTGATGTCGGCCAAAAATTGTCCGGGGCGTGCCAAGGAGGTTGGTGATTGTTCCAGTATTGTCCGTTTAAATTTTCGTGGCCATTTGGGTGGAAAAACGGGAGAAAAGGCGCGAATGAGGAATTTTCAGGACAAATTGGTGTGCAATAGGCCAAGGTTTCCGGGGCTGCCTCGGGGACCGTGCGTACTGCGTGCCAAAATTTTCATGGCCATTTGGATGGACAAACAGGTGAAACGGCGCGAACGGGGCATTTTTGAGCCAAATTGATGTGCTATAGCCCACGATTTCGAGGGCGGGCTGGGGTTCCGGGCGTATTGTGTGCCGAAAATCGATTGGGGCGTGCCAGGGAGGTTGGGTATCGTCTCAGTATGGTCCGTTTAAATTTTTTTGGCATTTGGGTGGCCAAACGGGTGAAACGACGCAAACGGGGTATTTTTGGGCAAAATCGGTGTGCTATAGCCCACGGTTTCGGGGGCGGGCCTGGGATTCGTGCGTATTATGGGCCAAAAATTGATCAGAGCATGCCAGGGAGGTTGGAGATCGCCCAGTGTGGTCCATTTAAATTTTGTGGCCATTTGGGTGGAGAAACGGGCGAAACGGCGCGAACGGGGCATTTTCAGGCCAAATTGATGTGCTATAGCCCATGGTTTCGGGGGCGAGTTCGGGGTCGGGTGTGCTATGGGCCGAAAATTGACTGGGGCATGATAGGGAGGTTGGGTATTTTCCTAGCATGGCCCATTTAAATTTTTGTGGCTATTTGGGCAGACAAACGGGCGAAACGGCACGAATGGGGCATTTTCATGCCAAATCGGTGTGCTATAGCCCACGGTTTCGGGGGCTAGCCTGGTGTCCGGGCTTGCTGTTGGCCAAAAATCGATCGACATATGCCAGGGAGGTTGGGGATCATCCCTGTGTGGTCTGTTTAAATTTTTGTGGCCATTTTGAAGGACAAACGGGTGAAACGGCGCGAACGGGGTGTTTTCGGGCTGAATCGGTGTGCTATAGCCCACGATTTCGGGTGCGGGCTCGGGGTCCGGTCTTGATGTAGTCCAAAAATTGATCGGGGCGTGCCAGGGTGGTTGGGGATTGTCCCAGTGTAGTCCGTTTAAAATTTTAGTGGCCATTTGGGTTGACAAACGGTCGAAACAACGTGAACGGGGAATTTGTCGGTCAAATCGTTGTGCTATATAGCCCACGGTTTTAGGGGCAGGCCCGAAATTCAGCGTGTTGTGGGCCGAAAATTGACCGGGGCGTGCTAGGGAGGTTGGGGATCATCTCAGTGTGGTCTGTTTAAATTTTTTGACCATTTGGGAGGACAAACGGGAGTAACGGCGCGAACGGGGCATTTTTAGGTCAAATCGATGTGTTATAGATCACGGTTTTGGGGGCGGGCTCTGGGTCCGGGTGTGGTGTGGGCTGACAATCGACCGGGGCATGACAGGGGGGTTGAGGATCGTCCCAGTGTGGTCCGCTTAAATTTTTGTGGGCATTTGGGTGGACAATCCGGCTAACGGGATTCGGGCAAAATAATGTAAACGGGGCAATTGCCGCCCAAATTGTGGTGCTATATAGCCTATGATTTCGGGGGCGGGCTCGGGATCCGGGCGTGCTGTGTGCCAAAAATCCATTGAGGCGTGCCAGGGAGGTTGGGGATCCTCCCAGTGTAATCTGTTTAAATTTTTGTGGCTATTTGGGTGGATAAATGGGCGAAACGGCGCGAATGGGGCATTTTCATGCTAAATCGATGTGCTATAGCCTACGGTTTTGGGGGCGAGCCCGGGGTTCGGGCGTGCTGTGGGATGAAAATCGACTGGGGCATGCCAGGGAGGTTGGGGATCATACCAGCGTGGTGCGTTTAAATTTTTGTGGCAATTTGGGTGGACAAATGAGCGAAACGGCGTGGACGGGGCATTTTCGGGCCTACGATTTTGGGGGCCGGACCAGGCGTGCTGTGGGCCAAAAATTGACCAAGGCATGCCCCAGTTATTTTGGGGACAAACGAATGAAACAGTGCGAACGGGACATTTTAAGGCCAAATCGGTGTGTTATAGCCCACGGTTTTGGAGGCGGGCCTGGGATCCGGGCGTGGTGTGGGCTAAAAATTGACCGGGGCATGCCAGTGAGGTTGGAGATTGTCCAGTATGTTCCGTTTAAATTTTCGTGGCCATTTGGGTTGACAAACGGGCGAAACGGCGTGCATGGAGCATTTTTAGGCAAAATCGATGTGCTATAGCCCACGGTTTTAGGGGCGGGCCCAGGGTCCGGGTGTGCAGTGGGTCGAAAATCTACCGTGGCATTACAAGGAGCTTGGGGATCGTCCCAGTGTGGTCCGTTTAAATTTTTGTGGCCATTTGGGTGGACAAACGGGAGAAACAGTGCGAACGGGGCATTTTCGGGCCAAATCAGTGTGCTATATAGCCTATAGTTTTGGGGGCAGGCCCGGGGTCCGGGCGTGATGTCGGCCAAAAATTGATCGGGGCGTGCCAAGGAGGTTGGGGATTGTTCCAGTATGGTCCGTTTAAATTTTCGTGGCCATTTGGGTGGAAAAACGGCAGAAAAGGTGCGAATGAGGAATTTTCGGGCCAAATTGGTGTGCAATAGGCCAAGGTTTCGGGGGCTACCCCGGGGTCCGTGCGTACTGCGGGCCAAAATTTTCATGGCCATTTGGATGGACAAACAGGTGAAACGGCGCGAACGGGGCATTTTTGAGTCAAATTGATGTGCTATAGCCCACGATTTCGAGGGCGGGCTGGGGTTCCGGGAGTATTGTGTGCCGAAAATCGATTGGGGCGTACCAGGGAGGTTGGGTATCGTCTCAGTATGGTCCGTTTAAATTTTTTTGGCATTTGGGTGGACAAATGGGTGAAACCGCGCAAACGGGGTATTTTTGGGCAAAATCGGTGTGCTATAGCCCACGGTTTCAGGGGCGGGCCTGGGATCCGGGCGTATTATGGTCCAAAAATTGATCAGAGCATGTCAGGGAGGTTGGAGATCGCCCAGTGTGGTCCATTTAAATTTTTGTGGCCATTTGGGTGGAGAAACAGACAAAACGGCGCGAACGGGGAATTTTCAGGCCAAATTGATGTGCTATAGCCCATGGTTTCGGGGGCGAGTTCGGGGCCGGGTGTGGTATGGGCCGAAAATTGACTGGGGCATGATAGGGAGGTTGGGTATTTTCCCAGCATGGCCCGTTTAAATTTTCGTAGTCATTTGGGCAGACAAACGGGCGAAACGGCACGAATGGGGCATTTTCATGCCAAATCGGTGTGCTATAGCCCACGGTTTCGGGGGCTAGCCTGGTGTCCGGGCTTGCTGTTGGCCAAAAATCGATCGAGACATGCCAGGGAGGTTGGGGATCATCCCTGTGTGGTCCGTTTAAATTTTTGTGGCCATTTTGAAGGACAAACGGGTGAAACGGCGCGAACGGGGTGTTTTCGAGCTGAATCGGTGTGCTATAGCCCACGGTTTCGGGTGCGGGCCCGGGGTCCGGGCTTGATGTAGTCCAAAAATTTTTCGGGGCGTGCCAGGGTTGTTGGGGATTGTCCCAGTGTAGTCCGTTTAAAATTTTAGTGGCCATTTGGGTGGACAAACGGTCGAAACGACGTGAACGGGGAATTTGTCGATCAAATCGTTGTGCTATATAGCCCACGGTTTTGGGGGCAGGCCCGAAATTCAGCGTGTTGTGGGCCGAAAATTGACCGGGGCGTGCTAGGGAGGTTGGGGATCATCTCAGTGTGGTCCGTTTAAATTTTTTGACCATTTGGGTGGACAAACAGGAGTAACGGCGCGAACGGGGCATTTTCAGGTCAAATCGATGTGTTATAGACCACGGTTTTGGGGGCGGGCTCTGGGTCCGGGTGTGGTGTGGGCTGACAATCGACCGGGGCATGACAGGGGGTTGAGGATCGTCCCAGTGTGGTCCGCTTAAATTTTGTGGGCATTTGGGTGGACAATCCGGCGAACGGGATTCGGGCAAAATAACGTAAATGGGGCATTTGCCGCCCAAATTGTGGTGCTATATAGCCCATGATTTCGGGGGCGGGCGCGGGATCCGGGCGTACTTTGGGCCAAAAATTGATCGGGGCGTGCCAGGGAGGTTGGGAATCCTCCCACTGTGGTCCGTTTAAATTTTTGTGGCCATTTTTGTGGACAAACGGGTGAAACGGAATGAACGAGGCATTTTCGGGCCAAATTGGTGTGCTATAGCCCACGACTTTTGGGGCGAGCCCGGGATCCGGGCTTACTGTGGGCCAAAAATCAATCGGGGTGTGCCAGGGTGGTTGGGATCATCCCAGTGTGGTCCGTTTAAATTTTAGTGGCCATTTGGATGGATAAACGGTCGAAACGACGAGAATGGGGAATTTGTCGGTTAAATAGTTGTGCTATATAGCCCACAGTTTTGGCAGCGGGCCCGGGATCCATTGTGTTGTGGGCTAAAAATTGAACGGGGCGTGTCAGAGAGGTTGGGGATCATCCCAGTGTGGTCCGTTTAAATTTTCTTGGCCATTTGGGTGGAAAAACGGGCGAAAAGGTATGAATGGGGCATTTTCGAACTAAATCAGTGCGCAATAGCCCACGGTTTTGGGGGCGACCCTAGGGTCAGGGCATGCTGTGGGCCAAAAATCGACCGAAGAGTGCTAGGGAGGTTGGGGATCAACCCAGTGTGGTCCGTTTAAATTTTTGTGACCATTTGGGTGGACAAACAGGCGAAACAACGTGAACGGGGCCTTTGGCGGCCAGATCATTGTACTATAAAGCCCATGGTTTCGGGGCTGGGCCAGGGATTCGGGCGTTCTGCGGGCCAAAATTTGACCGAGGCGTGCCAGAGAGGTTGGGGATCGTCCCAGTGTAGGGGCGGGCTTAGGGTCCGGGTGTGCTGTGGATCGAAAGTCTATCGGGGCATGACAAGGAGGTTGGGATTTTCCCAGCTTGGTCCGTTTAAATTTTTGTTGATATTTGGGCTGACAAAAGGGCAAAACGGTGCGAACGGGGCATTTTTGGGCCTAATCGGTGTACTACAGTGCACGGTTTCGCGGGCGAGCATAGGATTCGGGCGTGTTGTGGGCCAAAAATCGATCGGAGCATGCCAGGGAGGTTGGGGATCGTCCCAGTGTGGTCTATTTAAATTTTCATGGCCATTAGGGTGGACAAACAGGAGAAACGGTGCGAACGGGGCATTTTCGGGAAAAATCGGTGTACTATAGCCCACAATTTTTGGGGCGGGCCAGGGGTCCAAGCGTGCTGTGAGTTGAAAATCGACCGAGGCATGGCAGGGAGGTTGGGGATCATCCCAGTGCGGTCTATTTAAATTTTTCGTGGCCATTTGGGTGGACAAACGGGCGAAACAGCGCGAACGGGACATTTTTGGGCCAAATTGGTGTGCTATATCCTACGGTTTAGAGGGCGGGCTCGAGGTCCGGGCGTGCTGTGGACCAAAAATTGACTGGGGCGTGCCAGGGAGGTTGGGATCATCCCAGTTTAGTCCGTTTAAATTTTTGTGGCCATTTGGGTGGATAAACGGGCAAAATAGCGTAAACGTCATGTTTTCGGGCAAAATTGGTGTGCTATAGCCCACAATTTTGGGGGCGGGCCCGGGGTTCGGGCATGCAGTGGGACAAAAATCAATCGGGGTGTGCCAGGGTGGTTGGGGATCGTCCCAGTGTGGTACATTTAATTTTTTGTGGCGATTTTGGTGGAAAAAAAAGTGAACCGACGCAAACGGGGCATTTTTAGGCCAAATCGGTGTGCATAGCCAACATTTTTATGGGCGAGCCAGGGGTTCGGGCGTGTTGTGGGTCAAAAATCGACCTGGTCATGCCAGGGAGGTTGGGGATCGTCCCAGTGTGGCCCGTTTAAATTTTTGTGGTCATTTGGGTGGACAAATGGGCAAAATGGTGCGAATGGTGCATTTTTGGGCCAAATCGATGTGCTATAGCTCACAGTTTTGGGGGCGGGCTCGGGGTCCGAGCATGCTGTGAGCAGAAAATCGATCGAGGTGGGCCAGGGAGGTTAGGGATAGTCCCAGTGTAGTCCGTTTAAATTTTCATTGCTATTTGGGTCGACGAAAGGGCAAAACAGCACGAACGAGGCATTTTCGGGCCAAATCGGTGTGCTATAGCCCACGGTTTTAAGAGCGGGCCCGAAGTTTGGCCGTGCTGTGGGCCAAAAATTGATCGGGTCGTGCCAAAGAGGTTGGGGATCATCTCAATATGGTCCGTTGAAGTTATCGTATCTATTTGGGTGGACAAACAGGCGTAACGGCGCAAATGGGGCATTTTAAGGATAAAACGAGGTGCTATAGCCCATGGTTTCGAGGGCGGGCTCGTGGTCCGGGTGTTCTGTAGGTCAAAAATTGCTCGGGGCGTGACAGGGAGGTTGGGTCATTTCCCAACGTGGTCCATTTGAATTTTCGTGGCCATTTGGGCAGACAAATGGGACAAACGGCGCGAACAGGGTATTTTCGGGCTGGGGTCCGGGCGTGTTGTGGGCTGAAAATTGACTGGGGTGTGCCTTATTGTTTGGGTATCGTCTCAGTGTGGTCCATTTAAATTTTCGTGGCACTTGGGTGGACAAACGGGCGAAACGGCACGAATGGGGCATTTTTGGGCTAAATCGATGTGCTATAGCCCGCGGTTTCGGGGACGGGCCTTGGATTCGTGCGTGCTGTGGGATAAAAATTGACTGGGGCATGCCAAGGAGGTTGGAGATCATCCAATGTGGTCCGTTTAAATTTTTGTGGCTATTTGGGTGGACAAACGGGCAAAACGGCGCGAACTGGGCATTTTCGGGCCAAATCGATGTGCTATAGCTCACGGTTTCGGGGGCGAGCTCGGGGTCCGGGTGTACTGTGGGTCAAAAATCTACCGGGCCATTACACGGAAGTTGGGGATCATCCCAGTGTGGTTCGTTTAAATTTTCATAGCCATTTGGGTGGATAAACGGGCGAAACGGCGTGAACGAGGCATTTTCTAGCGAAATTGATGTGCTACAGCCCACGTTTTTGGGGGCAGGCTCGGGGTTCGGGCATGTTGTAGATTGACAATCGACCTAGGCATGCTAGAGAGGTTAGGAATCATCCCAGTATGGTCTGTTTAAATTTTCGTGGCCATTTAAGTGGACAAACAGGCAAAAAGGCGCGAATGGGGCATTTTTGGGCCAAATCGGTGTGCAATAGCCTACATTTTTTGGGGCGTGCTAGGGAGGTTGGGGATCGTCCCAGTGTGGTCCGTTTAAATTTTCATTGCCATTTGAGTGGACAAACGGGCGAAACGATGTGAACTGGCCATTTGACAGCCAAATCATTGTACGATATAGCCCACATTTTTTGGGGTGGGCCAGCGATCCGGGCGTGCTTTGGGCCAAAAATTGATCGGGGCATGCCAAGGAGGTTGGGGATCGTCCCAGTGTGGTCTGTTTAAATTTTTGTGGCCATTTGGGTGGACAAAAGGGCAAAATGGCACGAACGGGGTACTTTTAGGCCAAATCGAGTGGCAATAGCCCATGGTTTTGGGGGCGGGCTCGGGGTCCGGGTGTGCGTTGGGCCAAAAATCGACCTGGCATGACAGGGAGGTTGGGTATTTTCCCAGCGTGGTCCGTTTAAATTTTTGTGATAATTTGGGTGGACTAATGGGAGAAACAGGTGAAACGGCGCGAACGGGGCATTTTTGGGATAAATCGGTGTGCTAAACCCCATGGTTTTGCGGCGGTCCTGGGGTTCGGGCGTTAAGTGGGCCAAAAATCTATCGGGGCGTGCCAAGGAGGTTGAGGATCGTCCAAGTGTAGTCCATTTAAATTTTTGTGGCCATTTGGGTGGACAAACGGGCGAAACGGCGCAAATGGCGCATTTTCGCGCCAAATCGGTGTGCTATAGCCCACAATTTGGGGGTGGGCCTGGGGTTCGGGCGTTCTGTGGGTCAAAAATTGACCGGGGCATACCAGGGAGGTTGGTGATCATCCCAGTATTGTCCGTTTAACTTTTTGTTGCCATTTGGATGGACAAACCGGAGAAACGACGCGAATGGAGAATTTTTGGGCCAAATCGGTTGGCTATAGCCCCGGTTTTCGGGTTGGGCCTGTGGTCCGGGCGTGCTGTAGGCCAAAAATCAATCGAGGCATGGAAGGGAGGTTGGGGATCATCCCAGTGTGGTTCGTTTAAAATTTTATGGCTATTTGGGTGGAAAACGGGCGAAACAGCGAGAACGGGGCAGTTTCGGGCTAAATTGGTGTGCTATAGCCCATGGTTTTGGGGGTGGGCCCAGGATTCGGGCGTGCTGTCAACCAAAAATCAACCAGAGCATGCCAGGGAGGTTGAGGATCATCCCATTATGGTCCGTTTAATTTTTCATTGCTATTTGGGAGGACAAACAGGCAAAACAGCGCGAACGTGGCATTTTTAGGCCAAATCAGTGAGCTATAGCCCACGGTATTGGGGGTGGGCTCAGGGTCCGGAAGTGATATGGGCCAAAAATTGATAGGGGCATGCCAAGGAGTCTCGGGATCATCCTAGTGTGCTCTGTTTAAATTTTTGTGGCTATTTGGGTTGATAAAAGGGCAAAACCGTGCAAACGAGGCGTTCTCGGGCAAAATCGGTGTGCTATAACCCGCGACTTTGGTTGTGGGCTCGAGTTCTGGGCGTGTTGGGGGTCGAAAATCGATCGGGCATGCCAGGTAGATTGGGAATCAGCCCAGTGTAATTCGTTTAATTTTTCGTGGTCATTTGGGAGGGCAAACGGGCAAAACGACACGAACAGGGCATTTTCGAGTCAAATCAATGTGCTATAGCCCATGGTTTCGGGGATGGGCCTTAGGTCCGGGAGTGCTGTGGGCTGAAAATTAACCGGGGAGTGCCAGGGAGGTTGGGGATTGTCCCAGTGTAGTCCGTTTAATTTTTTGTGGCCATTTGGGTTTACAAACGGGTGAAACAGCTAACGGGGCCCTTTTGGGCCAAATCAGTGTGCTATAACCCACGGCTTTGGGGGTTGGCCCGGGGTCAGGGTGTGCTGTGGGTCGAAAATTGACCGGGGAATTCCAGGGAGGTTGGGAATCATCTCAGTATGGTCCGTTTTATTTTTGTCGGCCATTTGGGTAGACAAACGGGCAAAACGACATGAATGGGATATTTTCGGGCCAAATCGATGTGCTATAACCCACAATTTTGGTGGTGGGCCCAGGGTCCGAGCATGCTGTTGGCTGAAAATTGACTGGGGCATGCCAGGGTGGGTAGGGATCATCCCATTGTGGTCTGTTTAAATTTTTATGGCCATTTGGGAAGACAAACAGGTGAAACGACACGAACGACGCATTTTCGGGCCAAATCAGTGTGCTATAGCCCACGATTTTGGGGTTGGGCCTGGGGTCCGGGTGGGCTGTGGTCCAAAATTGACCAGGGCATGCCAGAGAGGTTGGTGATCATCCCAGTGTGGTCCGTTTAATTTTTTTGTGGCAATTTGGGTGGACAAACAGGCGAAACAATGCAAACGGGCCATTTTTGGGATAAATTTATGTGCTATAGCCCACGGTTTTGGTGGTGGGCCCAGGGTCCAAGCATGCTACACACCAAAAATTGATCGATACATACCAGGGAGGTTGGGGATCATCTCAGTATGGCCCGTTTAATGTTTCATGTCCATTTGGGATGACAAACGGGCAAAATAGCGCGAACGGGGTGTTTTAGGGCCAAATCGATGTGCTATAGCCCACGATTTTGGGAGGACCCAGGATCCGAGCGTGTTGTGGGCCAAAAATTGATAGGGGAGTGCCAGGGAGGTTGAGGATCATCCCAGTGTGGTCCGTTTAATTTTTTGTGGCCATTTGGGTGGACAAACGGGTAAAACGGCCCGAAGGAGGCATTTTTTAGCTAAATCGGTGTGTTATAGCCCACAATTTTGGGGGTAGGCCCGGGGTCCGAGCTTTTTATGGGTTGAAAATTGACCAGGATTTGTCAGGGAGGTTGGGGATCGTCTCAGCGTGGTTTGTTTAAATTTTTGTGGTCATTTGGGTGGACAAACGGGCGAAACAGCGCGAACGAGGTATTTTCAGACTAAATCGGTGTGCTATAGACCATGGTTTTGAGGTGGGACCCAGGGTTCGGGCGTGCTGCAGGATAAAGATCAACTGGGGCGTGCTAGGGAAGTAAGGGATCGTCCCAGTGTGGTCCGTTTAATTTTTTGGGGCCATTTGGGTAGACAAACGCGTGAAACAACGCAAATGAGGCATTTTCAGGCCAAATCGATGTACTATAGCCCACGTTTTCAGGGATGGCTCGGGGTCCGGGCGTGCTATGGGCCGAAAATCGACCTGGGAGTTCCAGGAAGATTGGGGACCATCCAAGTGTGGTCCGTTTGAATTTTTTTGCCATTTGGGTGGACAAACAGGCGAAACGGCTCAAACGGGACATTTTTGAGTCAAATCGGAGTGCAATAGCCTACGATTTCGTGGGTTAGCTCGGGCTCCAGGCGTGCTGGGCCGAAAATTGATCGGGGTATGTCAGGGAGGTTGTGGATCATCCCATGGGTTCCTTTTAAATTTTCGTGGCTATTTGGGTGGACAAACGGCCAAAACGGCGCGAATGAGGCATTTTAATGCCAAGTCGATGTGCTATAGCCCACGATTTCGGGGATGGGCTCGTGGTCCGAGCGTGCTGTGGGTCAAAAATTGACCGTGGAATGCCAGGGGGGTTGAGGATCATCTAGTGTAGTTCGTTTAAATTTTCGTGGCCATTTGGATGGACAAATAAGCAAAACGGTGCAAATGGGGCATTTTTGTTCCAAATCGGTGTGCTATTGCCTACGGTTTCGTGGGTGGCCCGGGGTATGGGCGTTTTGATTGCCAAAAATCGACCGAGGCATGCCAGGGAGGTTGTGGATCATTACAGTGTGGTCCGTTTAAATTTCTGTGGCCATTTGAGTGGACAAATGGGGGAAACGGCGCGGACAGGGTATTTTCAGGATAATTCGGTGTGCAATAGCCCACGGTTTCGGGGGTGGGCCCGGGGTCCGGGCATGCTGTGGGCTTAAAATCAACTAGGGCATGCCAGGGAGGTTGGGGATCGTCCCAGTATGGTCCGTTTAATTTTTTGTGGTCATTTGGGTGGATAAACGGGAGAAATAACGCGAACGAGGCATTTTTTAGCCAAATCGGTGTGCTATAATCCACGATTTCGAGGTTGGGTCCGGGGTTTGGGCGTGTTGTGGGCTGAAAATCGATCGGAGTATGCCAGGAAGGTTTGTGATCATTCCACTGTGGTCCGTTTAATTTTTCGTGGCCATTTGAGTTGACAAACGGGTAAAACATTGCGAATTGGGCATTTTATGGTCAAATTAGTGTTCTATAGCCCACTATTTCGGATGTGGGCCTGGGGTCCGGATGTGCTATGGACCGAAAATTGATTGCGGCGTGCCAAGGAGATTGGTGATCGTCCCTGTGTGGTCCGTTTAGTTTTTCGTGGCCATTTGGGTAGACAAACAGGCAAAACAACGCGAATGGGGCATTTTTGGGCCAAATCGGTGTGCTATAGCCCATAGTTTTAGGGTTGGGCCCGGGGTACGGGTGTGTTGTGGGCCGAATATCATTCGAGATGAGCCAGGGAGGTTGGGGATCGTCCCAGTGTGGTCCGTTTAAATATTTGGGGCCATTTGGGTTGACAAATGTGTGTAACGGTGCGAACGGGGCTGTTTAAAGGGTTGGCTCGGGGTCCGAGCGTGCTTTGGGCCGAAAACTGACCCAGGCGTGTCGAGAAGGTTGGGTATCATCCCAGTGTGGTCCGTTTAATTTTTTGTTGCCATTTGGGTGGTCAAACGGGCAAAACGGCGTGAACAGGGCTTTTTTGGGCCAAATCGGTGTGCTTTATCAAACGATTTCATGGGTGGGCCCGGGGTTCGGGCGTTCTATGAGTCAAAAATTGATCGGGGCATTCAAGAAGGTTGGGGATCGCCCCAGTGTGGTCCGTTTAAATTTTTGTTGCCATTTGGGTGGACAAATGGATGAAACGGTGCGAACGGGGCATTTTGGGGCCAAATCGATCTGCTATAGCCCACAGTTTCGAGTGTGGTCCCGGGGTCCTGGGGCGCTTTGCGACAAAAATCGATTAGAGCGTGCCAGGGAGATTGGAGATCGTCCCTGTGGGGTTCGTTTCATTTTTTGTGGTCATTTGGGTGGATAAAGGGGCGAAACGGTGCGAACGAGGCATTTTCAGGCCAAATTGGTGTGCTATAACCCACAATTTTAGGGGTGGGCCGAGGGTTTGGGCGTACAGTGGGATAAACATCGTCCGGAGCATGCCAGGGAGGTTGGGGATCATCCCAGTATGGTTCATTTAATTTTTCATGGCCATATGGGTGGACAAATAGGGGAAACCGCACGAACGGGGCATTTTTGGTCCAAATTGGTGTGCTATAACCCATGATTTCAGAGGTGGGCCTGGGCTCCGTGCGTGATGTGGGCTAAAAAATGATCGGGACATTCCAGGAAGGTTGGGGATCGTCCCAGTATGGTTCGTTTAATTTTTTGTGGCCATTTGGGTTGATAAACGGGCGAAACAACTAACGAGGCATTTTTGAGCCAAATCATTGTGCTATAGCCCACGGTTTTGGGGGTGGGCTCGAGTTTCGGGTGTGTAGTGGCTGAAAATTGACCGGGGTATGCCAGTGAGGTTAGGAATCGCCCCAGTATAGTCCGTTTAATTTTTCGTGGCCATTTGGGTAGACAAACGGGCAAAACGACACGAATGAGGCATTTTTAGGCTATATCGATGTGCTATAACCCACGATTTCGGGGGTGGGCTTGTGGTTCGTGTTTCCTATGGGTAAAAAATCGACTGGTTCATGCTAGGGAGGCTGGGGATCATCTCAGTATGGACCGTTTAATTTTTCGTGGCCATTTGGGTGGACAAACGGGCGAAACAGTGTGAACGGGGCATTTTCGGGCTAAATAGGTATGCTATAGCCCACGATTTAATGCGTGGGCCCAGGGTACGGGTGCGCTGTGGGTCAAAAATTGGCTGGGGTGTGCCAGGGAGGTTGGAAATCATCCCAGTATGGTTCGTTTAATTTTTCATGGCCATTTGGGTGGACAAGCGGGCGAAACAACACGATCGGTGTATTTTCAGGCAAAATCGTTGTGCTATAACCCACGGTTTTAAGGGTGGGCCCGGGGTCCAGGCGTGCTGCGGGTTGAAAATCTATCGGGGTGTGCCAAGGAGGTTGAGGATCGTCCAAGTGTAGTCTATTTAAATTTTTGTGGCCATTTGGGTGGACAAACGGGCGAAACGGCGCAAATGGCGCATTTTCGCGCCAAATCGGTGTGCTATAGATCACAATTTGGGGGTGGGCCTGGGGTTCGGGCGTTCTGTGGGTCAAAAATTGACCGGGGCATACCAGGGAGGTTGGTGATCATCCCAGTATTGTCCGTTTAACTTTTTGTTGCCATTTGGGTGGACAAACCGGCGAAACGACGCGAATGGGAAATTTTTGGGCCAAATCGGTTGGCTATAGCCCCGGTTTTCGGGTTGGGCCTGTGGTCCGGGCGTGCTGTAGGCCAAAAATCAATCGAGGCATGGCAGGGAGGTTGGGGATCATCCCAGTGTGGTCCGTTTAAAATTTTATGGCTATTTGGGTGGAAAACGAGCGAAACAGCGAGAACGGGGCAGTTTCGTGCTAAATTGGTGTGCTATAGCCCATGGTTTTGGGGGTGGGCCCAGGATTCGGGCGTGCTGTCAACCAAAAATCAACCAGAGCGTGCCAGGGAGGTTGAGGATCATCCCATTATGGTCCGTTTAATTTTTCATTGCTATTTGGGAGGACAAACAGGCAAAACAGCGCGAACGTGGAATTTTTAGGCCAAATCAGTGAGCTATAGCCCACGGTATTGGGGGTGGGCTCAGGGTCCGGAAGTGATATGGGCCAAAAATTGATAGGGGCATGCCAAGGAGTCTCAGGATCATCCCAGTGTGCTCTGTTTAAATTTTTGTGGCTATTTGGGTTGATAAAAGGGCAAAACCGTGCAAACGAGGCGTTCTCGGGCAAAATCGGTGTGCTATAACCCGCGACTTTGGCTGTGGGCTCGAGTTCTGGGCGTGTTGTGGGTCGAAAATCGATCGGGCATGCCAGGTAGATTGGGGATCATCCCAGTGTAATTCGTTTAATTTTTCGTGGTCATTTGGGAGGGCAAACGGGCAAAACGACACGAACAGGGCATTTTCGAGTCAAATCGATGTACTATAGCCCATGGTTTCAGGGATGGGCCTTGGGTCCGGGCGTGCTGTGGGCTGAAAATTGACCGGGGAGTGCCAGGGAGGTTGGGGATTGTCCCAGTGTAGTCCGTTTAATTTTTTGTGGCCATTTGGGTTTACAAACGGATGAAACAGCTAACGGGGCCCTTTTGGGCCTAATCAGTGTGCTATAACCCACGGCTTTGGGGGTTGGCCCGGGGTCAGGGTGTGCTGTGGGTCAAAAATTGACCGGGGAATTCCAGGGAGGTTGGGAATCATCTCAGTATGGTCCGTTTTATTTTTGTCGGCTATTTGGGTAGACAAACGGGCAAAACGACATGAATGGGATATTTTCGGGCCAAATCGATGTGCTATAACCCACAATTTCGGTGGTGGGCCCAGGGTCCGAGCATGCTGTTGGCTGAAAATTGACTGGGGCATGCCAGGGTGGGTAGGGATCATCCCATTGTGGTCTGTTTAAATTTTTATGGCCATTTGGGAAGACAAACAGGTGAAACGACACGAACGACGCATTTTCGGGCCAAATCAGTGTGCTATAGCCCACGATTTTGGGGTTGGGCCTGGGGTCCGGGTGGGCTGTGGTCCAAAATCGACCAGGGCATGCCAGAGAGGTTGGTGATCATCCCAGTGTGGTCCGTTTAATTTTTTTGTGGCAATTTGGGTGGACAAACAGGCGAAACAATGCAAACGGGCCATTTTTGGGATAAATTTATGTGCTATAGCCCACGGTTTTGGTGGTGAGCCCAGGGTCCAAGCATGCTACACACCAAAAATTGATCGATACATACCAGGGAGGTTGTGGATCATCTCAGTATGGCTCGTTTAATGTTTCATGTCCATTTGGGATGACAAACGGGCAAAATAGCGCGAACGGGGTGTTTTAGGGCCAAATCGATGTGCTATAGCCCACGATTTTGGGAGGACCCAGGATCCGAGCGTGTTGTGGGCCAAAAATTGATAGGGGAGTGCCAGGGAGGTTGAGGATCATCCCAGTGTGGTCCGTTTAATTTTTTGTGGCCATTTGGGTGGACAAACGGGTAAAACGGCCCGAAGGAGGCATTTTTTAGCTAAATCGGTGTGTTATAGCCCACAATTTTGGGGGTAGGCCCGGGGTCCGAGCTTTTTATGGGTTGAAAATTGACCAGGATTTGTCAGGGAGGTTGGGGATCGTCTCAGCGTGGTTTGTTTAAATTTTTGTGGTCATTTGGGTGGACAAACGGGCGAAACAGCGCGAACGAGGTATTTTCAGGCTAAATCGGTGTGCTATAGCCCATGGTTTTGAGGTGGGACCCAGGGTTCGGGCGTGCTGCAGGATAAAGATCAACTGGGGCGTGCTAGGGAAGTAAGGGATCGTCCCAGTGTGGTCCGTTTAATTTTTTGGGGCCATTTGGGTAGACAAACGCGTGAAACAACGCAAATGAGGCATTTTCGGGCCAAATCGATGTACTATAGCCCACGTTTTCAGGGATGGCTCGGGGTCCGGGCGTGCTATGGGCCGAAAATCGACCTGGGAGTGCCAGGAAGATTGGGGACCATCCAAGTGTGGTCCGTTTGAATTTTTTTGCCATTTGGGTGGACAAACAGGCGAAACGGCTCAAACGGGACATTTTTGAGTCAAATCGGAGTGCAATAGCCTACGATTTCGTGGGTTAGCTCGGGCTCCAGGCGTGCTGGGCCGAAAATTGATCGGGGTATGTCAGGGAGGTTGTGGATCATCCCATGGGTTCCTTTTAAATTTTCGTGGCTATTTGGGTGGACAAACGGCCAAAACGGCGCGAATGAGGCATTTTAATGCCAAGTCGATGTGCTATAGCCCACGATTTCGGGGATGGGCTCGTGGTCCGAGCGTGCTGTGGGTCAAAAATTGACCGTGGAATGCCAGGGGGGTTGAGGATCATCTAGTGTAGTTCGTTTAAATTTTCGTGGCCATTTGGATGGACAAATAAGCAAAACGGTGCAAATGGGGCATTTTTGTTCCAAATCGGTGTGCTATTTCCTACGGTTTCGTGGGTGGCCCGGGGTATGGGCGTTTTGATTGCCAAAAATCGACCGAGGCATGCCAGGGAGGTTGTGGATCATTACAGTGTGGTCCGTTTAAATTTCTGTGGCCATTTGAGTGGACAAATGGGGGGAAACGGCGCGGACAGGGTATTTTCAGGACAATTCGGTGTGCAATAGCCCACGGTTTCGGGGGTGGGCCCGGGGTTCGGGCATGCTGTGGGCTTAAAATCAACTAGGGCATGCCAGGGAGGTTGGGGATCGTCCCAGTATGGTCCGTTTAATTTTTTGTGGTCATTTGGGTGGATAAACGGGAGAAATAACGCGAACGAGGCATTTTTTAGCCAAATCGGTGTGCTATAATCCACGATTTCGAGGTTGGGTCCGGGGTTTGGGCGTGTTGTGGGCTGAAAATCGATCGGAGCATGCCAGGAAGGTTTGTGATCATTCCACTGTGGTCCGTTTAATTTTTCGTGGCCATTTGAGTTGACAAACGGGTAAAACATTGCGAATTGGGCATTTTATGGTCAAATTAGTGTTCTATAGCCCACTATTTCGGATGTGGGCCTGGGGTCCGGATGTGCTATGGACCGAAAATTGATTGCGGCGTGCCAAGGATATTGGTGATCGTCCCTGTGTGGTCCGTTTAGTTTTTCGTGGCCATTTGGGTAGACAAACAGGCAAAACAACGCGAATGGGGCATTTTTGGGTCAAATCGGTGTGCTATAGCCCATAGTTTTAGGGTTGGGCCCGGGGTACGGGTGTGTTGTGGGACGAATATCATTCGGGATGAGCCAGGGAGGTTTGGGATCGTCCCAGTGTGGTCCGTTTAAATATTTGGGGCCATTTGGGTTGACAAATGTGTGTAACGGTGCGAACGGGGCTGTTTAAAGGGTTGGCTCGGGGTCCGAGCGTGCTTTGGGCCGAAAACTGACCCAGGCGTGTCGAGAAGGTTGGGTATCATCCCAGTGTGGTCCGTTTAATTTTTTGTTGCCATTTGGGTGGTCAAACGGGCAAAACGGCGTGAACAGGGCTTTTTTGGGCCAAATCGGTGTGCTTTATCAAACGATTTCATGGGTGGGCCCGGGGTTCGGGCGTTCTATGAGTCAAAAATTGATCGGGGCATTCAAGAAGGTTGGGGATCGCCCCAGTGTGGTCCGTTTAAATTTTTGTTGCCATTTGGGTGGACAAATGGATGAAACGGTGCGAACGGGGCATTTTGGGGCCAAATCGATCTGCTATAGCCCACAGTTTCGAGTGTGGTCCCGGGGTCCTGGGGCGCTTTGCGACAAAAATCGATTAGAGCGTGCCAGGGAGATTGGAGATCGTCCCTGTGGGGTTCGTTTCATTTTTTGTGGTCATTTGGGTGGATAAAGGGGCGAAACGGTGCGAACGAGGCATTTTCAGGCCAAATTGGTGTGCTATAACCCACAATTTTAGGGGTGGGCCGAGGGTTTGGGCGTACAGTGGGATAAACATCGTCCGGAGCATGCCAGGGAGGTTGGGGATCATCCCAGTATGGTTCATTTAATTTTTCATGGCCATATGGGTGGACAAATAGGGGAAACCGCACGAACGGGGCATTTTTGGTCCAAATTGGTGTGCTATAACCCATGATTTCAGAGGTGGGCCTGGGCTCCGTGCGTGATGTGGGCTAAAAAATGATCGGGACATTCCAGGAAGGTTGGGGATCGTCCCAGTATGGTTCGTTTAATTTTTTGTGGCCATTTGGGTTGATAAACGGGCGAAACAACTAACGAGGCATTTTTGAGCCAAATCATTGTGCTATAGCCCACGGTTTTGGGGGTGGGCTCGAGTTTCGGGTGTGTAGTGGCTGAAAATTGACCGGGGTATGCCAGTGAGGTTAGGAATCGCCCCAGTATAGTCCGTTTAATTTTTCGTGGCCATTTGGGTAGACAAACGGGCAAAACGACACGAATGAGGCATTTTTAGGCTATATCGATGTGCTATAACCCACGATTTCGGGGGTGGGCTTGTGGTTCGTGTTTCCTATGGGTAAAAAATCGACTGGTTCATGCTAGGGAGGCTGGGGATCATCTCAGTATGGACCGTTTAATTTTTCGTGGCCATTTGGGTGGACAAACGGGCGAAACAGTGTGAACGGGGCATTTTCGGGCTAAATAGGTATGCTATAGCCCACGATTTAATGCGTGGGCCCAGGGTACGGGTGCGCTGTGGGTCAAAAATTGGCTGGGGTGTGCCAGGGAGGTTGGAAATCATCCCAGTATGGTTCGTTTAATTTTTCATGGCCATTTGGGTGGACAAGCGGGCGAAACAACACGATCGGTGTATTTTCAGGCAAAATCGTTGTGCTATAACCCACGGTTTTAAGGGTGGGCCCGGGGTCCAGGCGTGCTGCGGGTTGAA
Organism: Capsicum pubescens; assembly: GCA_030864215.1. NCBI lineage: Eukaryota > Viridiplantae > Streptophyta > Magnoliopsida > Solanales > Solanaceae > Capsicum > Capsicum pubescens. The sequence continues at coordinate 44,593,927 of CM061538.1, forward strand.
AATCTATCGGGGCGTGCCAAGGAGGTTGAGGATCGTCCAAGTGTAGTCTATTTAAATTTTTGTGGCCATTTGGGTGGACAAACGGGCGAAACAGCGCAAATGGCGCATTTTCGCGCCAAATCGGTGTGCTATAGCCCACAATTTGGGGGTGGGCCTGGGGTTCGGGCGTTCTGTGGGTCAAAAATTGACCGGGGCATACCAGGGAGGTTGGTGATCATCCCAGTATTGTCCGTTTAACTTTTTGTTGCCATTTGGATGGACAAACCGGCGAAACGACGCGAATGGGAAATTTTTGGGCCAAATCGGTTGGCTATAGCCCCGGTTTTCGGGTTGGGCCTGTGGTCCGGGCGTGCTGTAGGCCAAAAATCAATCGAGGCATGGCAGGGAGGTTGGGGATCATCCCAGTGTGGTCCGTTTAAAATTTTATGGCTATTTGGGTGGAAAACGAGCGAAACAGCGAGAACGGGGCAGTTTCGGGCTAAATTGGTGTGCTATAGCCCATGGTTTTGGGGGTGGGCCCAGGATTCGGGCGTGCTGTCAACCAAAAATCAACCAGAGCGTGCCAGGGAGGTTGAGGATCATCCCATTATGGTCCGTTTAATTTTTCATTGCTATTTGGGAGGACAAACAGGCAAAACAGCGCGAACGTGGCATTTTTAGGCCAAATCAGTGAGCTATAGCCCACGGTATTGGGGGTGGGCTCAGGGTCCGGAAGTGATATGGGCCAAAAATTGATAGGGGCATGCCAAGGAGTCTCAGGATCATCCCAGTGTGCTCTGTTTAAATTTTTGTGGCTATTTGGGTTGATAAAAGGGCAAAACCGTGCAAACGAGGCGTTCTCGGGCAAAATCGGTGTGCTATAACCCGCGACTTTGGCTGTGGGCTCGAGTTCTGGGCGTGTTGTGGGTCGAAAATCGATCGGGCATGCCAGGTAGATTGGGGATCATCCCAGTGTAATTCGTTTAATTTTTCGTGGTCATTTGGGAGGGCAAACGGGCAAAACGACACGAACAGGGCATTTTCGAGTCAAATCGATGTACTATAGCCCATGGTTTCGGGGATGGGCCTTGGGTCCAGGCGTGCTGTGGGCTGAAAATTGACCGGGGAGTGCCAGGGAGGTTGGGGATTGTCCCAGTGTAGTCCGTTTAATTTTTTATGGCCATTTGGGTTTACAAACGGATGAAACAGCTAACGGGGCCCTTTTGGGCCAAATCAGTGTGCTATAACCCACGGCTTTGGGGGTTGGCCCGGGGTCAGGGTGTGCTGTGGGTCAAAAATTGACCGGGGAATTCCAGGGAGGTTGGGAATCATCTCAGTATGGTCCGTTTTATTTTTGTCGGCCATTTGGGTAGACAAACGGGCAAAACGACATGAATGGGATATTTTCGGGCCAAATCGATGTGCTATAACCCACAATTTCGGTGGTGGGCCCAGGGTCCGAGCATGCTGTTGGCTGAAAATTGACTGGGGCATGCCAGGGTGGGTAGGGATCATCCCATTGTGGTCTGTTTAAATTTTTATGGCCATTTGGGAAGACAAACAGGTGAAACGACACGAACGATGCATTTTCGGGCCAAATCAGTGTGCTATAGCCCACGATTTTGGGGTTGGGCCTGGGGTCCGGGTGGGCTGTGGTCCAAAATCGACCAGGGCATGCCAGAGAGGTTGGTGATCATCCCAGTGTGGTCCGTTTAATTTTTTTGTGGCAATTTGGGTGGACAAACAGGCGAAACAATGCAAACGGGCCATTTTTGGGATAAATTTATGTGCTATAGCCCACGGTTTTGGTGGTGGGCCCAGGGTCCAAGCATGCTACACACCAAAAATTGATCGATATATACCAGGGAGGTTGGGGATCATCTCAGTATGGCCCGTTTAATGTTTCATGTCCATTTGGGATGACAAACGGGCAAAATAGCGCGAACGGGGTGTTTTGGGGCCAAATCGATGTGCTATAGCCCACGATTTTGGGAGGACCCAGGATCCGAGCGTGTTGTGGGCCAAAAATTGATAGGGGAGTGCCAGGGAGGTTGAGGATCATCCCAGTGTGGTCCGTTTAATTTTTTGTGGCCATTTGGGTGGACAAACGGGTAAAACGGCCCGAAGGAGGCATTTTTTAGCTAAATCGGTGTGTTATAGCCCACAATTTTGGGGGTAGGCCCGGGGTCCGAGCTTTTTATGGGTTGAAAATTGACCAGGATTTGTCAGGGAGGTTGGGGATCGTCTCAGCGTGGTTTGTTTAAATTTTTGTGGTCATTTGGGTGGACAAACGGGCGAAACAGCGCGAACGAGGTATTTTCAGGCTAAATCGGTGTGCTATAGCCCATGGTTTTGAGGTGGGACCCAGGGTTCGGGCGTGCTGCAGGATAAAGATCAACTGGGGCGTGCTAGGGAAGTAAGGGATCGTCCCAGTGTGGTCCGTTTAATTTTTTGGGGCCATTTGGGTAGACAAACGCGTGAAACAACGCAAATGAGGCATTTTCGGGCCAAATTGATGTACTATAGCCCACGTTTTCAGGGATGGCTCGGGGTCCGGGCGTGCTATGGGCCGAAAATCGACCTGGGAGTGCCAGGAAGATTGGGGACCATCCAAGTGTGGTCCGTTTGAATTTTTTTGCCATTTGGGTGGACAAACAGGCGAAACGGCTCAAACGGGACATTTTTGAGTCAAATCGGAGTGCAATAGCCTACGATTTCGTGGGTTAGCTCGGGCTCCAGGCGTGCTGGGCCGAAAATTGATCGGGGTATGTCAGGGAGGTTGTGGATCATCCCATGGGTTCCTTTTAAATTTTCGTGGCTATTTGGGTGGACAAACGGCCAAAACGGCGCGAATGAGGCATTTTAATGCCAAGTCGATGTGCTATAGCCCACGATTTCGGGGATGGGCTCGTGGTCCGAGCGTGCTGTGGGTCAAAAATTGACCGTGGAATGCCAGGGGGGTTGAGGATCATCTAGTGTAGTTCGTTTAAATTTTCGTGGCCATTTGGATGGACAAATAAGCAAAACGGTGCAAATGGGGCATTTTTGTTCCAAATCGGTGTGCTATTGCCTACGGTTTCGTGGGTGGCCCGGGGTATGGGCGTTTTGTTTGCCAAAAATTGACCGAGGCATGCCAGGGAGGTTGTGGATCATTACAGTGTGGTCCGTTTAAATTTCTGTGGCCATTTGAGTGGACAAATGGGGGAAACGGCGCGGACAGGGTATTTTCAGGACAATTCGGTGTGCAATAGCCCACGGTTTCGGGGGTGGGCCCGGGGTCCGGGCATGCTGTGGGCTTAAAATCAACTAGGACATGCCAGGGAGGTTGGGGATCGTCCCAGTATGGTCCGTTTAATTTTTTGTGGTCATTTGGGTGGATAAACGGGAGAAATAACGCGAACGAGGCAATTTTTAGCCAAATCGGTGTGCTATAATCCACGATTTCGAGGTTGGGTCCGGGGTTTGGGCGTGTTGTGGGCTGAAAATCGATCGGAGCATGCCAGGAAGGTTTGTGATCATTCCACTGTGGTCCGTTTAATTTTTCGTGGCCATTTGAGTTGACAAACGGGTAAAACATTGCGAATTGGGCATTTTCTGGTCAAATTAGTGTTCTATAGCCCACTATTTCGGATGTGGGCCTGGGGTCCGGATGTGCTATGGACCGAAAATTGATTGCGGCGTGCCAAGGAGATTGGTGATCGTCCCTGTGTGGTCCGTTTAGTTTTTCGTGGCCATTTGGGTAGACAAACAGGCAAAACGACGCGAATGGGGCATTTTTGGGCCAAATCGGTGTGCTATAGCCCATAGTTTTAGGGTTGGGCCCGGGGTACGGGTGTGTTGTGGGCCGAATATCATTCGGGATGAGCCAGGGAGGTTGGGGATCGTCCCAGTGTGGTCCGTTTAAATATTTGGGGCCATTTGGGTTGACAAATGTGTGTAACGGTGCGAACGGGGCTGTTTAAAGGGTTGGCTCGGGGTCCGAGCGTGCTTTGGGCCGAAAACTGACCCAGGCGTGTCGAGAAGTTGGGGATCATCCCAGTGTGGTCCGTTTAATTTTTCTTTGCCATTTGGGTGGTCAAACGGGCAAAACGGCGTGAACAGGGCTTTTTTGGGCCAAATCGGTGTGCTTTATCAAACGATTTCAGGGGTGGGCCCGGGGTTCGGGCGTTCTATGAGTCAAAAATTGATCGGGGCATTCAAGAAGGTTGGGGATCGCCCCAGTGTGGTCCGTTTAAATTTTTGTTGCCATTTGGGTGGACAAATGGATGAAACGGTGCGAACGGGGCATTTTGGGGCCAAATCGATCTGCTATAGCCCACAGTTTCGAGTGTGGTCCCGGGGTCCTGGTGTGCTTTGCGACGAAAATCGATTAGAGCGTGCCAGGGAGATTGGAGATCGTCCCTGTGGGGTTCGTTTCATTTTTTGTGGTCATTTGGGTGGATAAAGGGGCAAAACGGTGCGAACGAGGCATTTTCGGGCCAAATTGGTGTGCTATAACCCACAATTTTAGGGGTGGGCCGAGGGTTTGGGCGTACAGTGGGATAAACATCGTCCGGAGCATGCCAGGGAGGTTGGGGATCATCCCAGTATGGTTCATTTAATTTTTCATGGCCATATGGGTGGACAAATAGGGGAAACCGCACGAACGGGGCATTTTTGGTCCAAATTGGTGTGCTATAACCCATGATTTCAGAGGTGGGCCTGGGCTCCGTGCGTGATGTGGGCTAAAAAATGATCGGGATATTCCAGGAAGGTTGGGGATCGTCCCAGTATGGTTCGTTTAATTTTTTGTGGCCATTTGGGTTGATAAACGGGCGAAACAACTAACGAGGCATTTTTGAGCCAAATCATTGTGCTATAGCCCACGGTTTTGGGGGTGGGCTCGAGTTTCGGGTGTGTAGTGGCTGAAAATTGACCGGGGTATGCCAGTGAGGTTAGGAATCGCCCCAGTATAGTCCGTTTAATTTTTCATGACCATTTGGGTAGACAAACGGGCAAAACGACACGAATGAGGCATTTTTAGGCTAAATCGATGTGCTATAACCCACGATTTTGGGGGTGGGCTTGTGGTTCGTGTTTCCTATGGGTAAAAAATCGACTGGTTCATGCTAGGGAGGCTGGGGATCATCTCAGTATGGACCGTTTAATTTTTCGTGGCCATTTGGGTGGACAAACGGGCGAAACAGTGTGAACGGGGCATTTTCGGGCTAAATAGGTATGCTATAGCCCACGATTTAATGCGTGGGCCCAGGGTACGGGTGCGTTGTGGGTCAAAAATTGGCTGGGGTGTGCCAGGGAGGTTGGAAATCATCCCAGTATGGTTCGTTTATTTTTTCATGGTCATTTGGGTGGACAAGCGGGCGAAACAACACGATCGGTGTATTTTCAGGCAAAATCAGTGTGCTATAACCCACGGTTTTAAGGGTGGGCCCGGGGTCCAGGCGTGCTGCGGGTTGAAAATCTATCGGGGCATGCCAAGGAGGTTGAGGATCGTCCAAGTGTAGTCCATTTAAATTTTTGTGGCCATTTGGGTGGTAAACGGGCGAAACGGCGCAAATGGCGCATTTTCGCGCCAAATCGGTGTGCTATAGCCCACAATTTGGGGGTGGGCCTGGGGTTCGGGCGTTCTGTGGGTCAAATATTGATAAGGTTATGCCAGAGAGGTTGGGAATCATCCCAGTATCGTGTGTTTAAATTTTTGTGGCCATTTGGGTGGACAAACAGGCAAAACGGCGCGAACGAAGCATTTTTGGCCTAAATCTGTGTGTTATAGCCCACAGTTTTGGGGGTGGGCCTTGGGTATGGGTCTGTTGTGGGCCAAAAATCAATCGAGGCATGACAGGGATATTGGGGATTATCCTATTATGATCTGTTTAAATTTACGTGGGCGTTTGGGTGGACAAGCGGGTGAAACGACGCGAATGGGGAATTTTCGGGTCAAATCGGTGTGCTATAGAAAATGGTTGTGGGGGTAGGCCGGTGTTCGATCGTGTTGTGGGCCAAAAATTGATCGAGGCATGCCAGGGAGGTTGGGGATCATCCCAGTCTGGTCCGTTTAATTTCTCGTGGCCATTTAGGTGGACAAACGGGTGAAATGATGCGAACAGGGCATTTTTAGGCCAAATTAGTGTGCTATAGCCCACGGTTTTAATGGTGGGCCCGAGGTCCTGGCGTGTGTTATGGGTTAAAAATCTACCATGGCATGCCAGGGAGGTTGAGGATCATCCCAGTGTGGTCTGTCTTAATTTTCGTGGCTATTTGGGTGGACAAACTGGCAAAACGGGGTATTTTTGGGCCAAATAGGTGTGCTATATCCCATAATTTTGGGGGTGGGCCCGGGGTCTGGGCGTGCTGTGGGAAGAAAATTGACCGAGACGTGCCAGGGAGGTTGGGGATCATCCCAGTGTAATCGGTATAAATTTTTATGGCCATTTGGGTGGACAAATGGGCAAAACGGCACGAACGTGGAATTTTCGGGTCAAATCAGTGTGCTATAGCCCACGGTTTCAGGGGTGGGCGAGGGGTCCGGGCGTTCTATGGGACAAAAATTGACTGAGGCATGCCAGGAACGTTGGGATCGTCCCAGTGTAGCCCGTTTAAATTTTGTGGCTATTTGGGTAGACAAACGGGCAAAACGGCACGAACGAGGCATTTTGGGTCAAATTGGTGTGCAATAGCCCACGATTTTGGGGGTGGGCTCGGGCTTCGCCCGTGCTATGGGCTTAAAATCGATCGGGGCATGTCAGGGAGGTTGGGGATCATCCCAGTGTGGTGCGTTTAAATTTTCGTGGCCATTTGGGTGGACAAACAGGCAAAACAGCGCGAACGGGGTATTTTCTAGCCAAATCGTTGTGCTATAGCCCACGATTTCGGGGGTCGGCTCGGGGTCCAGATCTGTTGTTGGCCAAAATTGATAAAGGAATGACAGGGATGTTTGTGATTGTCCCAGTGTGGTCCGTTTAAATTTTTTTGGCCATTTGGGTGGACAAGCGGGCGAAATGGCGCTAATGGGGCATTTTTGGGGCAAATCGGTGTGCTATAACCTACGGTTTTGGCTGTGGGCTCGGGTCCGGGCATATTGTGGGCCAAAAATTGACCGAGGCACGCCAAGTAGGTAGCAGATCATCCCAGCGTGGTCCTTCTAAATTTTTAGGGCCATATGGATGGATAAACGGGCGAAACGACGTCAACGGGGAATTTTCGAGCCAAATCAATGTGCTATAGCCCATGGTTTTGGGAGTAGGCCTGGGTTCCGACCGTTCTGTGGGAAAAAAATTGACAGGGGCATATCAGGGAGGTTGGGGATCATCCCAGTATGGTTCGTTTAATTTTTTGTGGCCATTTGGGTGGATAAATGGGCGAAACGGCACAAATGGGGGGGTTTGAGGGCCAAATCGGTGTGCTATATCCCACGACTTCAGGGGTAGGCTCGGGGTCCGGGCTTCTTGTGGGCCAAAAATTGGGGTTTCCTCCGAGTGTGTTGTAGGCCGAAAATTAATTGGGGCGTGCCAGGGAGGTTGGTGATCGACTCAGTGTGTTCCGTTTAATTTTCATGGCCATTTGGGTGGACAAATGGGCAAAACGGCATGAACAAGGCATTTTCGAGCCAAATCAATGTGCTATAGGCCACGATTTCAGGGGTGGGCTCGGGGTCCGGGCTTTCTGTGTGCCAAAAATTGATCGGGGTATGTCAGGGAGGTTGGGAAAAGTCTCAGTGTGGTTCGTTTAATTTTTCGTGGCTATTTGGGTGGATAAACGGGCGAAATGGTGTCAATATAGCCTTTTCGAGCCATATCAGTGTATTATAGCCTACAGTTTTGGGGGTGGGCCCAGGATTCGGGCGTGCTGTAGGCCAAAAATCGATCGGAGCATGCTAGGGAGGTTGAGGATCATCCCAGTGTAGTTCGTTTAATTTTTAATCGCTATTTGGGTTGACAAACGGGTAAAATGGTGCTAACGGGGCATTTTTGGGCCAAATTGGTGTGCTATAACCCACGATTTTGGGGGTGGCCCAGGGGTTCGGACGTGCCGTGGGATGAAAATTGACTGGGGCATGCCAAGGAGATTGGGATCATCCTAGTGTGGTCTTTTTAAATTTTCATGTCCACTTGGGTGAAAAAACGGGCAAAACAGCGCGAACGGGGCATTTTCAGGACAAATTGGTGTGTTATTGCCCAGGATTTTGGGGATAGGCCCGGGGTTCGAGCGTGCTGTGGGCCAAAAATTGATCGGGGCATGCCAGGGAGGTTGGGATCATCCCAGTATGGTCCGTTTAACTTTTCGTGGCCATTTGGCTGGACAAACAGGCGAAACGACACGAACGGGGTCATTTTTGGGCTAAATTAGTGAGCTATAGCCCACGGTTTTAGGGGTGGGCCCAGGGTTCGGGCGTGCTGTGGTTAAAAATTGATTGGGGCTTGCCAGGGATGTTGAGGATCGTCCTAGTATCATGCGTTCAAATTTATGTGGCCATTTGGGTGGACAAACAGGTAAAACAGCACGAACGGGGCATTTTTGAGACAAATCGGTGTGCAGCCCACAGTTTTGGGGATGGGCCTGGGATCCGGGCCTGCGTTGGGCCAAAACTTCATAGGGTCATGACAGGGATGTTGAGAATCATCACAATATGGTCCGTTTAAATTTTTGTGACCATTTGGGAGAAACAATAGGAACGGGGCATTTTTGGGCCAAATCGATGTGCTATAGACTGCGGTTTTTTGGTGGGGCCTGGGGTTCGGGAGTACTGTGGGTCAAAAATCGATCGGAGCATGCTAGGGAGGTTGGGGATCTTTTCAGTGTGGTTCGTCTAAATTTTTATGGCCATTTAGATGTACAAACGGGCGAAACAGCACGAATGGGGTATTTTTAGGCCAAAAAAGTGTGCTATAGCCCAAGGTTTCGTGGGTGAGCTCAGAGTCCGAGCATACTATGGCCTAAAAATTGACCGGGCCATGCCAAGGAGGTAGGAGATCATCCCAGTGTGGTTCATTTAATTTTTCATTTGAGTGGACAAACGGGCGAAATGACGCAAATGGGGTAATTTTGGGCCAAATCGGTGTTCTATAGCCCATTGTTTTGGTGGTGGGATCGGGGTTCGGGCGTGTGCTATGGGCTAAAAATTGATCGAGGTATGCCAGGGAGGTTGGGATTGTCCCAATGTGGTCTGTTTAATTTTTTATTTCCATTTGGGTGGACAAACGAGTGAAACAACGCGAACGGGGCATTTTTAGGCCAAATCGATGTGTTATAACCCACGGTTTTGTGGGTGGGCTCGGGGTCCAGGCGTACTGTGGGCCAAAAATTGACCGGAGCGTGCCAGGGAGGTTGGGAATCATCCTAATGTGGTTCATTTAATATTCTTGTGGCCATTTAGGTTGACAAACAGGCAAAACGACGCGAACGTGGCATTTTCAAGCTAAATTAGTGTGCTATAGCCCACAGTTTTGGAGGTGGGCTCGGGGTTCAGGCGTGCTGTATGCCAAAAATTGACCGAGGTGTGCAAGGGAGGTTAGGGATCATTCCAGTATGGTCCGTTTAATTTTTTGTGGCCATTTGTGTCAACAAACGGGCAAAACAGCACGAACAGGGCATTTTTGGGCCAAATTCGTATGCTATAACCCACGGTTCTGGGGGTGGGCCCAAGTTTTGGGCATGTTGCGGGCCAAAAATCAATTGGGTTGTGCCAGGGAGGTTGGGGATTATCCCAGTGTGGTCCGTTTAAATTTTTATGGCTATTTAGGTGGACAAGCGGGCGAAATGACACGAATGTGGAAATTTTAGGCCAAATCGGTGTGCTATAGCCCATGGTTTTGGGATTGGGCCCGGGGTCCGAGTGTGTTGTGGGCCAAAAATTAATCGAGACATTCCATGGAGGTTGGGTATCATTCCAGTGTGGTCCCTTTAAATTTTTGTGGCCATTTGGGTAGACAAACGGGTGAATCGGCGCGAACGAGGAATTTTCAGGCCAAATTGGTGAGCTATAGCCGACGGTTTAGGGGATGCGCTTGGGATCCGAGCGTACTGTGGGCCAAAATTTGACCGGGGCATGCCAGGGAGACTGGGGATCATCCCAGAGTATTCCTTTTAATTTTTCTTGGCCATTTGGGTGGACAAACGTGCGAAACGACGTGAATGGGGCATTTTTGGGCTAAATCGGTGTGATATAGCCCATATTTTTAGGGGTGGGCTCGGGGTCCAAGCTTGTTGTGGGCCAAAAATTGATCGGGGTGAGCAAGGGAAGTTGGGGATCATCCAGTGTGGTCTGTTTAAATTTTTTTGGCCATTTGGGAGGACAAACGGTCGAAAATAGATCGGGGTGTGCCATGGAGGTTGGGGATCGTCCAGTGTGAACCGTTTAAATTTTCGTGGCCATATGAGTGGATAAACGTGTAAAACGGTGCGAATGGGGCATTTTTGGGCAAAATTAGTGTGCTATAGCACATGATTTAGGGGGTGGACCCGGGGTCCGGGCATGTTGTGGGCCAAAAATCAACTGGGGAATGTCAGAGAGATTGGGGATCATCCCAGTGTTGTCCTTTTAATTTTTAGTGGCTATTTGGGTAGACAAACGGGAGAATCGGGGCAAACGGTGCATTTTCGGGCCAATTTGGTGAGCTATAGCCAACGATTTCGGGGCTGGGCGCGGGTTCCGAGCGTACTATGGGCAAAAAATTGATCGGGGCGTGCCAGGGAGGTTGGGGATCGTCCCAGTGTAGTCCTTTTAATTTTTCATGGCTATTTAGGTAGACAAACGGGCAAAACAGCGCGAATAGCCATTTTTTAGCCAAATCGGTGTGCTACAACCCACGGTTTAGGGGGTGGACCCGGGGTCCGGGCCTGGTGTGGGCCGACAATCGATCTACATGTGACAGGGATATTGAGGATCATCCCAGTTTGGTCCGTTTAAATTTTTATGGCCATTTGAAAGGACAAGCTGGTGAATCGGCGCGAACGGGGCATTTTCGGGCCAAATCGGTGTGCTATAGCCCACAATTTTGGGGGTGGGACTGGGGTCCGGGCGTGCTGTGGGTCTAAAATTTATTGTGGCATGCAAAGGAGGTTAGGGATCATCCCAGTGTGGTGTGCTTAATTTTTTGTGACCATTTAGGTGGACTTACGGGCGAAACGGCGCGAACGGGCCATTTTCGAGCCAAATCAATGTGCTATAGCCCACGGTTTTGGTGGTGGGCCTGGGGTTCGGGCGTGTGCTGTGGGACAAAAATCGATCGAGACGTGCCAGGGAGGTGGGGATCATCCTAGTGTGGTCCGTCTAAATTTTTGTAGCCATTTTGGTGGACAAACGGGCAAAACGGCACGAACGGGGAGTTTTTGGGCCAAATTGGTGTGCTATAGCCCACGGTTTTGGGGTGGGCCCTGGGTTCGGGCGTGCTGTGGGACAAAAATTGATCGGGGCAAGCCAGGGAGGTTGGGGATCATCCCAGTGCAGTCCATTTAAGTTTTTGTTGCCATTTGGGTGGACAAACGGGCGAAACTGCACGAATGGGGCATTTTTGATCCAAAACGGCGTGTTATTGCCCACGGTTTTGGGGGTGGGCCAGGGATCCGGACATTCTGTGGCATAAAAATCGACCGAGGCATGCTAGGGAGGTTGGAGATCATCCCAGTATGGTTCGTTTAATTTTTAGTGGCCATTTGGGTTGACAAACGGGCGAAATAGCATAAACGGAGCATTTTCGAGCCAAATCGGTGTTCTATAGCCTACGGTTTCGGGGTTGGGCCTGGAGTTCGGGCGTGCTATTGGTTGAAAAATGACTGAGGCATGTTAGGGAGGTTGGGGATCGTCCCAGTGTCGTCCGTTTAAATTTTTGTGGTTATTTGGATGGACAAACGAGAGAAACGGCGCGAACGGGGCATTTTTGGGCCAAATCGGTGTGCTATAGCCCACTGGTTTGGGGTGAGACCAGGGGTCTGGGAACGCTCTGGACCAAAAATCGACCGGGGCATGCCAGGAAGGTTAGGGATCGTCCCAGTGTGAAACGTTTAATTTTTCATGGCCATTTGGGTAGACAAACGGGTGAAACGGTGCGAACGGGGCATTTTCGTGCTAAATCGATGTGTTATAGCCCACGTTTTTAGGGGTGGACCTGGGGTCAGGGTGTGCTGAGCACCGAAAATCGATCGAGGCATGCCAGGGAGGTTATCATCCCAGTGTAGTCTGTTTAAATTTTCGTGGCCATTTGGGTGGACAAACGGGCAAAACGGCGCGAACGAGGAATTTTAGGGCCAAATCGTTGTACTATAGCCCACGGTTTTGGGGGTGGGCTCGGGGTTCAGGTGTGCTGTGGGCCAAAAATTAACTGAGGCATGCCAGGGAGGTTGGGTATCATCTCATTGTGGTCCGTAAAAATTTTTGTGGCCATTTGGGTGGACAAGCGGGTGAATCAGCGCGAACGAGGCATTTTCAGGCAAAATCGGTGTGCTATAGCCCATAATTTTTGGGTGGGGCTGGGGTTCGGGTGTGCTGTAGGTCAAAAATCAATTGAGGTGTGCCAGGGAGGTTGGGGATCATCCCAGTGTGGTCCGTTTAATTTTTCGTGGTGATTTGGGTGGACTAACGAGCAAAACGGCGCGAACGGGTCATTTTTGGGCTAAATCAGTGTGCTATAGCCCACGGTTTTGAGGTGGGGCCTGGGGTACGGACCTTTTGCGGGCTGAAAATTGATTGGGGCATGCCAGAGAGGTTAGGGATCATCGCAGTGTGGTCCGTTTAACTTATCATGGCGGTTAGGGTGGACAAACAGGCAAAACGGAGCGAACGAGGCATTTTCGGGCCAAATTGGTGTGTTATAGCCCACAGTTTTTGGGTGGGCCCGGGGTTCGAGCGTGCTGTTAGCTGAAAATTAACTGGGGCATGCTAGGGAGGTTGGGGATCGTCCCAGTGTGGTCCGTTTTAATTTTTGTGGCAATTTGGGTGGAAGAGTGGGCAAATCGGCCCGAACGGGGTATTTTTGGGCCAAATTGGTGTGCTATAGCCCACAGCTTTAGGGGTGGGCTCGGGGTTCGAGCGTGCTGTGAACCGATCGAGGCATGCCAGGGAGATTGGGATTGTCCCAGTGTGGTTCGTTTATATTTCCGCGTCCATTGATGTGGATAAATAGGAGAAAGGGCGCGAACGGGCATTTTTGGGGCAAATCGGTGTGCTACAGCACACAGTTTTGGGGGTAGGCCTAGGGTCCTGGCATACTATGGGCCAAAAATCGACCAGGGCATGTCAGGGAGGTTGGCGGTCATCCCATTATGGTACGTTTAGTTTTTTGTGGCCATTTGGGTGTATAAACGGGCAAAACGGCCCGAACGGGGCATTTTGGGATAAATTAGTGTGCTATAGCCCACGATTTCGGGGTGTGCCCGGGGTCCGTGCGTGTTGTGCAATAAAAATCGACCAGGGCAAGCCAGGGAGGTTGGGGATCGTCCAAGTGTGGTCCATTTAAATTTTCATGGCCATTTGGGTGGACAAACGGGCAAAACAGCATGAACAGGACATTTTTGGGGAAAATCGGTGTGCTACAGCCCACGGTTTTGGGAGTGGGCCCTGGCTCCGGGAGTGTTGTGGGCCAAAAATCGATTTTGATATGCCAGGGAGGTTGGGGATCGTCCCAGTGTGGTCCGTTTATATTTCCGTGGCCATTTGGGTGGACAAACAGGAGAAACGGCGCGAACGGGGCATTTTTGGGCCAAATCGATGTGATATAGCCCATGGTTTTGGGGTGGGGCCTGGGGTTCGGGTGTGTTGTGGGCCGAATATTGATCGAGGTGTGCCAGGGAGGTTAGGGATCGTACCAGTATGGTCTGTTTAATTTTTCGTGGTCATTTAGGTGGACAAACGAGCAAAACGAAGCGAACGAGACTTTTTTTGGCGAAATTGGTGTGCTGTCCATGGTTTTGGGGGTGGACCCAGGGTTCTGGAGTGCAATGGGCCAAAAATCGATCAGGGCATGCCAGGGAGGTTGGGGATCATCCCAGTGTGGTCCGTTTAAATTTTCATAGCCATTTAGGTGGACAAACAGATGAAACAGCACGAACGGGTATTTTTTGGCCAAATCGGTGTGCTATAGCCCATGAATTTGGGGGTGGGCCCAGGGTTCGGGCGTGCTTTGGGCCAAAAATCGATCGAGGCGCACTAGGGAAGTTGGCGATCATCCCAGTTTGGTCCGTTTAAATTTTCATGGTCATTTGGGTGGACAAGCGGGCGAATCAGCGCGAACGGGGCTTTTTCGGGACAAATCGGTGTGCTATAGCCTATAGTTTCGTGGATGGATCCAGGTTCCGAGCGTGCTATGGGCCGAAAATTGACTGGGGCTTGCCAGGGAGGTTGAGAATCTTTCCAGTATGGTCCGTTTAATTTTTTGTGGCCATTTGGGTGGACAAACTGGCGAAAAAGTGCGAATGAGGCATTTTTGGTCCAAATCGGTGTGCTATAACCCACGGTTTTGGGGTGGGGCCTGGGATCCGGGCATTCTATGTGTTGAATATTAATCAAGCGTGCTACGGCAGTTGGGAATCGTCCCAGTGTGGTCCGTTTAATTTTTCGTGGCCATTTGGGTGGACAAACGGGCAAAACGGCGTGAATGGGGAATTTTCAGGCTAAATAGGTGTGCTATAGTCCACGGTTTCGGGTATGGGCCCGGGGTCCGGGCGTGATGTGGGTTGAAAATCGACCAGGGCTTGCTAGGGAGGTTGGGGATCGTCCAAGTATGATTCGTTTAAATTTTTATGGCCATTTGAGTGGACAAACAGGTGAAACGATGTGAACGGGGCATTTTTGAGCCAAATCGGTGTGCGGCCCATGGTTTTGGTGGTAGGCTTGGGGTCCGAATGTGCTGTGGGACAAAAATCAACTGAGGCGTGCCAGGGAGGCTGGGGATCGTCCAAGTGTGGTCCAATTAAATTTTCGTGTCCATTTGGGTGGACAAACGGGTGAAACGGTACGAATGGGGCATTTTTGGGCCAAATCGGTGTGCAGCCCACGGTTTTCTGGTGGGCCCGGGTCCGGGCGTGCTGTTGGCCAAAAATTAGTCGAGTCATGCCAGGGACGTTGGGGATCATCCCAGTGTGTTCCATTTAATTTTTCATGGCCATTTGGGTGGACGAACGAGCGAAACGACGTAAACGGTGCATTTTGGGTATTTTTGGGCCAAATCGATGTGCTATAACCCACGGTTTCGGGGGTGGGCCAAACATCGATCGTGATATGCCAGGGAGGTTAGGGATCGTCCCAGTATGGTCCGTATAATTTTTTGTAGCCAATTGGGTGGAGAAACAGGTGAAACGGCACGAACGGGGCATTTTCAGGCCAAATCAGAGTGTTATAGCCCACAATTTTGGGAGTGGGCTCGGGGTCCGGGCTTGTTGTGGGCCAAAAATTGATCAAGGCATGCCTTGGAGGTTGGGGATCGTCCCAGTATGCTCCGTTTAAATTTTCGTGGCCATTTGGGTGGACAAATGGGATAAATGGCACGAATGAGGCATTTTTGGGCCAAATCGGTGTGCTATTATAGCCCACGATTTTGGGGTGGGCCTGGGTCCGGGCGTGCTGTGGATTGAAAATCGATCGGGGCATGCTAGGGAGATTGGGGATCATCCCTGTGTGGTCCGTTTAATTTTTCGTGGCCATTTCTGTGGATAAACGGGCAAAACGGCGCGAACGGGGCATTTTGGGCGAAATCAGTGGCTATAGTCCAAGGCTTTGGGTGTGGGCTCGAGGTTCGGGCGTACTGTGGACTGAAAATTAATCGGGGCGAGCCATTGAGGTTGGGGATCATCTCAGTGTGTTCCGTTTAAATTTTTATGGTCATTTGGGTGGACTAATAGGAGAAACGATGCGAACGGGGCATTTTTAGGCAAAATCGATGTGCTATTTCCCACAGTTTCGAGGGTGGGCCTGGGGTCTGAATCTGCTGTGAGCCGAAAATCAATTGAGACGTGCCAGGAAGGTTGGGGATCATCCCAATGTAGTCCATTTAAAATTTTGTGGCCATTTGGGTGGACAAACAGGCGAAATGGTGCGAATGGGGCATTTTTGAGCCAGATCGGTGTGCTATAGTCCACTATTTCATGGGTGGGCCCAGGTCTGGGCGTGTTGTGGGCCGAAAATTGACCGGGTCATGCCAGGGAAGTTGGTGATCATCCCAGTGTGGTTCATATAATTTTTTGTGGCCATTTGGGTTGACAAACGAGCGAAACGGCATGAACGGGGCATTTTTGGGCTAAATCGATGTGCTATAGCCCATGATTTTGGGGGTGGTCCCAGGGTATGGGTATGCTATGGGCCAAACATCGACCGGGGTATGCCAGTGAGGTTGGAGATATTCTCAGTATGGTCCGTTTAATTTTTCATGGCCATTTGGGTGGATAAACGGGAGAAACGCCACGAACGGGGCATTTTCGAGCTAACTCGGTCTACTATAGCCCATGGTTTCAGGAGTGGGCTTGGGTTTCGGGCATGTTGTGGGCCAAAAATCGACCGGGGCATGCCAAGGAGGTTTGGGATCGTCCCAATATGGTCCGTTTAAATTTTTATGGCTATTTGGGTGGATAAACGGGTGAAACGATGCGAATGGGGCATTTTTGGGTAAAATTGATGTGCTATAATTGCCCATGGTTTCAGGGGTGAGCCCGGGGTCTGGGTGTGTTGTGGGACAAACATCGACTGGGCGTACCGGGGAGGTTGGGAATCGTCCCAGTGTGATTCGTTTAATTTTTTGTGGCTATTTGGGTGGACAAACGGGCAAAACGGCACGAACGGGGCATTTTCGGGTTGAATCGGTGTGCAATATCCCACGATTTTGGGAGTGGGCCCGAGGTCCGGGCATGTTCTGGGCCAAAAATTGATCGAGGTATGCCTGGGAGGTTGGGGATTGTCCCAGTGTGGTCCTTTTAAAATTTTATGGCCATTTGGGTAGACAAACAGGAGAAACGGCGCGAACGGGGTATTTTTAGGATAAATCGGTGTGCTATAGCCCACGGTTTTGGGGGTGGGGCCTGGGGTTTGGGTGTGCTGTGGGCCAAAAATTGACAGAGACGTGCTAGGGAGGTTGGGGATCATCCCAGTGTGGTCCATTCAATTTTTCATGGCCATTTGGGTGGACAAACGGGCGAAACGGTGCAAATGGGGCATTTTTGGGCCAAATCGGTGTGCTATAGCCCTCGGTTTTGTAGGTGGTCCCGCGGTCCAGACGTGCAGTGGGTCGAAAATCGATCGGAGCATGCCAGGGAGGTTTGGGATCATCCCAGTGTCGTTTGTTTAGATTTTCGTGGCCATTTGTATGGACAAACTGACGAAACATCACGAATGGGGCATTTTTCGGGCCAAATCGGTGTGCTATAGACCACGAATTCGGGGGTGAGCCCGGGGTTCGGGCGTGCAGTGGGCCAAAAATCGATCGGAGCATGACAGGGAGGTTAGGGATCATCGCAGTGTGGTTCGTTTAAATTTTCATGGCCATTTGGGTGGACAAGCGGGCGAATCGATGCGAACGAGGTATTTTTGGGCCAAATCGGTGTGTTATAGTCAACGATTTTTGGGGTGGGCCTGGGGTTCAGGCCTGTCGTGGGCCAAAAATCTATCAGGGCGTGCCAGGAAAGTTGAAGATCATCCCAATGTGGTACGTTTAATTTTTCTTGGCTATTTGGTTGGTCAAACGGGAAAAAGGCTGAAACGGGGAATTTTTGGGTCAAATCGGTGTGCTATAGCCCACGGTTTATGGTGTGGGCCCAGGGTCTGGGCTTTCAATGGGCCAAAAATCGATCGAGGCGTGTCGGGGAGGTTGGTGATCGTCCCAGTGTGGTCCGTTTAATTTTTCATGACCATTTGGGTGGACAAGTGGGCGAATCAACGCGAATGGGGAATTTTTGGGCCAAATTGGTGTGCTATAGCCTACAGTTTCGGGGGTAGGCCCGGGGTCCGAGCGTGATGTGTACCAAAAATCGACCAGGGCATTCAAGGAGGTTGGGAATCATCCCAGTGTGGTCCTTTTAATTTTTCGTGGCCATTTGGGTGGACAAATAAGCAAAACGGTACGAACAGGGCATTTTTGGGCCAAATCGGTGTGCTAGCCCACGGTTTTGGGATGGGGTTCGGGCGTACAGTGGGTCGAAAATCAATCGAAGTGTGTCAGGGAGATTGGGGATCGTTGCAGTGTCATCCGTTTAACTTTTTCGTGGCCATTTAGGTAGACAAACAGGAGAAACGACACGAATGAGGTATTTTCGGGCCAAATCGATGTGCTATAGCCCACAATTTCGGGGGTAGGCCCGGGATCTGGGAGTTCTGTGGGCCAAAAATTGACCGAGGCATCCCAGTACGGTTGGAGATCGTCCCAGTATGGTCCATTTAAATTTTTGTGGTCATTTGGATGAACAAGCGGACGAATCGGCGCGAACTGGGCATTTTCGGGTAAATCGATGTGTTATAGCCCACAATTTTGGGGGTGGGCCCGGGGTCCCAACGTGTTGTGGGGAAAAAATGGTTTGGGGCATTCCAAAGAGGTTAGGGATCGTCCTAGTGTGGTCCATTTAATTTCTCATGGCCAATTGGGTGGACAAACGAGCGAAACGGCGCAAACGGGGCATTTTTGGACCAAATCAGTGTGTTGTAGCCCATGATTTTGGGGTTGGGCCTGGGGTCCGGGCATACTATAAGCCAAAAATTTATCGGGGCATGTCAGGGAGGTTGGGTATCATCGCAGAGTGGTCCGTTTAATTTTTCGTGGCCATTTGGGTGGACAAACGAGCGAAACGGCGCGAACGGGGCATTTTTGGGCCAAATTGGTGTGCTATAGCCCACATTGGGTCTAGGGTTCGGGCGTGTACTATGGGCAAAAATCGATCGGGGGATGCCAGGGAGGTTGGGGATCGTCCCAGTATGGTCAGTCTAAATTTTCGTGGCCATTTGCGTGGACAAACGGGCGAGACGGCGCGAACGAGGCATTTTCGGGCAATTTTATTGTACTATAGCCCACGGTTTTGGGGATGGGCCCGGGGTCCGGGTGTGCCGTCAGTGAAAAATTGATTGGGGCGTGCCAGGGAGCTTGGGGATCATCCTAGTATGGTCCTTTTAAATTTTCAAGGCCATTTGGGTGGATGAGCGGGCGAAACAGCACGAACGGGGAATTTTCGGGCCTAATCGGTGTGCTATAGCCCACGGTTTCGGGGGTGGGGTGGGGTCCGGGCGTGCTCTGGGCCAAAAATTGATTGGGGCATCCTAGGGAGGTTGGGGATCATCACGATGCGGTCTATTTATTTTTTTGTGGCAATTTGTGTGGATAAACGGGTGAAACGGCGCGAACGAGGCATTTTCGAGCCAAATTGGCGTGCTATAGTCCACGGTTTTGGGGTGGGGCCTGGGGTCCAAGCGTGCTGTGGGCTGAAAATCGATCGAGGGGTGGCAGGAAGGTTGGGGATTGTCCAAGTGTGGTCCGTTTAATTTTTCGTGGAAATTTGGGTGGACAAAATGGAGAAACGACGCGAACGGGGCATTTTCGGGCCAAATCGGTGTGCTATATCCCACGGTTTTGGGGTGGAGCTTGGGGTCCGGGCGTGCTATGTGCCAAAAATCGATCGAGGCATTCCAAGGAGGTTGGGGATCGTCGCAGTGTGGTCTGTTTAATATTTCGTGTCCATTTGGGTGAACAAACGGGCAAAACGGCTCGAACCAGTTATTTTTGGGCTAAATTAGTGTGCTATAGCCTACGATTTTGGGAGTGGGACCGAGGTACGGACGTGTTGTGGGCCAAAAATTGATCGGGGCATGCCAGGGAGGTTGGGGATTGTCCTAGTGTGATCCATTTAAATTTTCGTGGCCATTTGGGTGGAAAAGCGAGTGTATCGCGGTGAACGGGGTATTTTTAGGCTAAATCGGTGTGCTATAGCCCTCAGTTTTGGGGGTGGACTCGGGGTCCGAATGTTTTGTGGGCCAAAAATTGATCAGGCATGCCAGGGAGGTGAGGAATCATTCCAGTGTGGTCCATTTAATTTTTTGTGGCCATTTGGGTGGACAAATGGGCAAAACGGCGTGAATAGGGCATTTTCAGGCCAAATCGGGGTGTTATAGCCCACGGTTTTTGGGGTGGGTCTAGAGTTCGGGCGTGTGCTGGTGGCCGAAAATCGACTGGGGCGTTCTAGGGAGGTTGGGGATCGTCCCAGTGTGTTCCTTCTAAATTTTTGTGGTTATTTAGTTGGACAAACAGGCAAAACGGCGCGAATGGGGAATTTTCGGGCCAAATTGGTGTGGTATAGCCCACGATTTCGGGGGTGGGCCCGGAGTTCGGACGTGCTATGGGCCAAAAATTAACCGGGGTGTGCCAGGGAGGTTGGGGATCATCCAAGTGTGGTCCGTTTAATTTTTCGTGGCCATTTGGGTGGACAATCAGGCAAAACAGCACGAACGGGGCATTTTCAGGCAAAATTGGTGTGTTATAGCCCACGGTTTTATTGGTAGGCCCGGGGTCCGGGCGTGTTGTGGGCCAAAAATTGTCCAGGTCATGCCAGGGAGGTTGGGGATCATCCCAGTGTGGTCCGTTTAAATTTTCATGGCCATTTGGGTGGACAAACGGGAGAAACGGCATGAACGGGGCATTTACGAGCCAAATCGGTGTGCTATAGCCCACGGTTTTGGGGTGGGGCCTGGGGTTCGTGTGTGATTTAGGCCAAAAATTGACCGAGGCGTGCCAGGGAGGTTTGGGATCGTCCCAGTATGGTCTGTTTAATATTTCGTGGCTATTTGGGTGGACAAACAGGTGAAACAGCATGAACGGGGAATTTTTGCGGCAAATCGATGTGCTATAGCCCACGGTTTTGGGGTGGGGCCTAGGGTTCGGGCGTGCTGTGGGCTAAAAATTGATCGGGGCATACCAGGAAGGTTGGACATCACCCCACTGTGGTCCGTTTAATTTGTCATGGCCATTTAGGTGGACAAACGGGCAAAACGGCGTGAACGAGGAATTTTTGGGCCAAATAGGTGTGCTATAGCCCACGGTTTCGGGGGTGGGCCAGGGATCCGGGCGTGCTATGGGCCGAAAATCGACTGGGGCGTGCCAGAGAGATTGGGGATCCTCCCAGTATGGCTCGTTTAAATTTCCGTGGCCATTTGGGTGGATAAACAGGCTGATACAATAACAACAATGGAAACGCAAAACACACCCCAAAACATTCCACTAATCTTAATGATCCGAGGACCTTTTGGAGACCACTCTCGGATTCACTACAACAACGATAAGAACGATATAAAATGGTGTGTTTCAACACCAAAATAGCTACCCAAACTAAGTTAACAACACATGATTATGAACAAGATAACAATAACATCAATGTCAGTCAACAACACCACAAAGACTAGAGTAGACAACAAGAACAAACAACAAGATTACAAGAAAGTAAAGGATAGATAGTGAGACCAAGATTATCTCAAGGTTAAGAACCAAGTGTATTTCAACACTAAACCCTAATGAATGTAATAATCAAAACCACACTCTTACGGTGGCCGTCAAGGGAATCAACTCACCCCAAGATCCACCGTTTCCAAGCAAAGAACAATATTGGCTTTTCCAAGCCCTAAACTACAATGTCTATTCCAAGCCCTAACTAAGAACTACACTAAGGTGTTCTACTCTCAAGAGAGAGGATTTTCAATGTTTCAAAATATCATCATTCATAAACTAAAGAGATAAAACCTAATAAGAGACTATATATAGCCTAGCTTATTACATAGTATAATGGACCAAAATACCCTTAATGAAAGGAAAGGTCATGGGTTGTTTCTTTAACATGTGCAATCCCCAAAATACCCTTAATGAAGGGTGTTTCTTTAATGCTCCAAAACTATGGGGTCACACTTCAAAACTTGTAGTCTCGAATTGGCATCAAATGTAAGCCCCCACGCAATCTTCCACACACGGGTTTGTTTAATGGCATGCTCAAAATGGGTCCCCCATGCATGTTCTCGTATCCTCGAGGTGACCAAGTCTTGAGCCTCGATGTGTCAGCCTCTAAAGATGTCATCAAAAGATAAGATGGTCATTTGTACCGTATCATCCTCCTCTTCTTGAAAAGGATTCGACCTCAAATCCAAACCTTTCAAAACCAAAGAGAGGACAAACAAATACAAACTCCTCATGGCATGAGGGTTAGGGTTAGCACAACAAATCATCTCAACATGCCAAGGTTGCACATATTTGTAATATAACCAAGGATCCTTTGAATGAAATATTAAAAATTCAATGAAAGATGTACGAAGGATTTGGTTATGGGATTCACCAAGAGTGACATTTTGCTTGTCATGTAGACCAACCAACAAGTTGGGTGCACCAATATCACCATTTTCATATTTGGCACCGATATCAAACGGGAAGAGTGGCCATAGACACGGGTCTAGACAACACTCCCCTTTCCCGTGATCTCCACCCAAACTAAATGATATACTCTCTATAATAACATACATATCATCGAAACAAAATAGAGAGTAGAGAAAAGTATCACTCAAGTCGACTTCTACTAAGGTGCCCTCATGTGTGTACTCACTACTAGTTTCCCAATCATCACCATGAGTACTCTCAACAATAAAGTCACACAAAGTAAAAGAAGGAGTAACTTCCAATAGTACACATTCCTTACCCTTAAGAGTACTCTCATCTTTCAAGAAGAGATTTTCATCTTTAGGAGGAATGTTTTCACACCATAGTGGGTTAACATATAGGCTATAGCCTCCAAGGTAAGCTATACCATCTTTTTCACCACTAGGCTCATTAGGAGTGTTTATATCAATTGCAAACAAGACATTATACCTAAAGAGTGCATGATCCAACCCACGAGAAAATTTGGAACAAGAAAGTTCCTCACTCTCTAAGAGATCAATATCAAGTTTCAAAGTGATTTCAAGCACAAGATTGTCCCAAGAATAGCTCTTGGGTTCACTCCCCTTTTGTTGACCAACTTTTTCAAATACTTCACTCACTTGAGTTTGATTATTCACATCACACACATTCTCAAGTGGTGGAAAATTTTCACAAATAATTTGATCAACACCAATTACATAAGACGATGTACTTTCGTTCAACATATAGGCTTCAACACTAGGTGGACATAAATTGATCTTACAGGAAGAGTCAATTTGGTCATCAATAGGATCAACTAGTGTATCCACACTCATAACATGTACATCATCAACAAAAGGCAAAGAATCATAAGACTCACAAGTAAGTAAGATACTACTCACACTCAATGGAGTACTAGCCACACAATTATCATTCACATGCACAAAAGTGTAAGAGTTAGCTATTTTACCTTGAAGTTCTTGAGTCGACTCTCCTTTGCCGTGTTGTGAAGGACCTCCACAAGCTTTGGCAGCAACTTTACTTTGGCATTGCTCTCCTTCACTTGCCATGTCGTTACCTACACAAATATCCTTAGAAATAGAAGGACAAATAATGTTAGCTCGATTTGGTGGCAATCCCCTCACTTCGCTCCATAAAACCTCTCTTTTTCCACTCTCGGATTACCACCTTGCACACATTTACTCCTCTCAATATTTGGTCTCTCATAAGCATTCGGATTAGAGTAAGTATTCATTTCTCTTTGCAGCTTGGGTAGCATGTATGTCACGAGGTGATTTCCCCACCGGTCTCTTACAAGATTTATTTAATTTCGCATATTTGAAACTCTATGTTGTGCAAACCAATCGGCACCTAAGCATACATGACCATATGTCAATGGAAGAATACCGCACCACACCCCCTCATGGTATTCAAATTGGGAGAAGACAACTTTGACCCTCTCGGTAACCTTAAACCCGTCCAAGAAGTATGGAACAAGTAAAGGCTCGCAAAACAACCCCAAGTAGTCAAGCATGGATGGAACGATGTAGTTTATATAGTACCTATTATTTAACACAATGAGGCAGACCGGTATCCCACAAATAGTCACCTTTCCGGAATGTACACTCCTTCTTGGATCAACATTGTAAAGCACACGAGTACCCATTGATTTTGGAGATGCATACCCTCTTTTTATCATTGGACAACCTCCACTAGATCTAGTATATCCATTTACACTATATCGACCTTGATAAGAAGTAATACAAGGTGGAGAATATGAATCTTCACACTCCTCACGTGTACTCTCGTCATAGCTCTCATAAGCTTTGCGAATGAAAGGGTTATACCTAACACCAAATCTAGGTTCGGAGTGAGAAGTGATAGAATCCTCACACGCCCCAACGTCATCATAAGATCCATCACGAGGTCCTACATCATCTCCAAATTCACCATAAGCACTAGGCATTTCATTCATCTCGTTTTCCCCCTCAAAATCGTAACTCTCAAATCTGCCCAAGTTTTGTTCAAGGCAATTTTCATAGCCTCCGCAATCTCCCTCAACTTCGTAGCCATAAAAACCCCACTATAATCATAGTCTCTCATGTTGTAGTCATAATAATCCCCGGCTATCGAAACATGTTCCCCTTATATCACCTTTGTACCTACACAATGAACAAACAAGATTAGTAGTAAAAGCTTCTCACTAACACTCGTATACTCTTACCTTTTTTATTCTCACAATTGGAGCGGCGAATATTGAAAGTTGCTTATAATCTGGTAGTCAATAGGATGTCAATTCTACTTGGCGGCCGGAATAGATTCTTGTTTGATCGACTCAAGACACAAAAATAAAATTTACTTACGAACTTGAAACAAAGAAGTTACTACGAGTTAAAAACTAGAAAAAGCACACAAATAACGAAGACACGAAAGAAACGGATTCAACAATTAATCTACAACTAAGTAGGTGATTACTAGTTGTTAATTAATTCTAGAATCAAGATAGGAAACTAAGGAAACAATAAAGTGAAACTAATAATCTAAAATTTGAGCCAAAATTTGATGCGCGAACAGTAACTTGATGTATTGGTTGCGGTTCCTACAATTTTTATTTTCCAAAGCCCAAGTCTTGACCAATTTTAATTTGGATTGATGGAATTTGTTTTAAGGAGGGAAGAATAAGTCTTGGAGCCTTTTTTCAAGTTTCAAATTTCAAGACTTGACTTTTGTAGTACTTTTCCTTAAAACATGGATCCTTGTTTCATGAGAAAGTGACCTTTGTTTCATGGAAAAGTGGTTGGGAAGTGATGTAAGGTCTTTTGGTGGTTGGGGGTCTTTCAAGACTAAAAATTACCTACACCTCTTTCCTTCATCTTTTAGGATCTATCATTCAGTTTATGAAGGAAGGTGAAGAACTTAAAGAACAACAACAACCACACCAAGAACAATAACAACAATCTTCAAGAACAACAACAATTCCAACGGCCAACTCCAATCCACAACAACAAATGGCCAAGTCTCTTTAGTGTTGTGTCTTCGGTTTTAACAAGAGATCAAGGTTGTGAAGAACTTCAATAACAACAACAACAACACTCCTTTCAACAACAACAACCAAACACACGGCCAATCAAGTTTCTCAACAACAATATCTACCACAACAATGTTCAACAATAATGGGCCAAGCTTATGTTCACAACAACAACATCAAAATACAAGCTCAAATTAAGATTTAGACTCAATGTGTTAGAGAGGAACAAAACTAACACTTAGATAAAACAAAGACAAGTAAAAATCTCGGCCAAGACACAACAAAAACATAATTTTTGGTCAAGAACACAAAATGGACAGATTGTTCTTTTTCTGGAATTTTCAGATTTCAATTTATTTTTATTTTTTATTTTTTGAGTGAACAAACCCAAGATTGATCTCGTGAGAACGAAATCAATGATGGCTTTGATACCAAATGATACAATAACAACAATGAAAACACAAAACACACCCCCAAAACAGTCCACTAATCTTAAGGATCCGAGGACCTTTTGGAGACCACTCTCGGATTCACTACAACAACAACAAGAATGAGATAAAATGGTGTGTTTCAACACCAAAACAGCCACCCAAACTAAATTAACAACACAAGATAACAATAACATCAATGTCGTCCAACAATACCACAAAGATGAGAGTAGACAACAAGAACAAACAACAAGATTATAAGAAAGTAAAAGATAGATAGTGAGACCAAGATTATTACAAGGTTAAGAACCAAGTGTATTTCAACACTAACCTCTAATGAATGTAATAATCAAAACCACACTCTTACGGTGGCAGTCAAGGGAATCAACTCACCTCAAGATCCACCGTTTCCAAGCAAAGAATAATATCGGTTTTTCCAAGCCCTAAACTACAATGGCTATTCCAAGCCCTAACTAAGAACTACACTAAGGTGTTCTACTCTCAAGAGAGAGGATTTTCAATGTTTCAAAATATCATCATTCATAAACTAAAGAGAAAAGACCTAATAGGAGACTATATATAGCCTAGCTTATTACATAGTATAATGGATCAAAATACCCTTAATGAAAGGGAAGGTCATGGGTTATTTCTTTAACATGTGCAATCCCCAAAATACCCTTAATGAAGGGTTCTTCTTCAATGCTCCAAAACCATGGGGTCACACTTCAAAACTTGTAGTCTCGAATTGGAATCAAATGTAAGCCCCCACGCAATCTTCCACACACAGGTTTATTTAATGGCATGCTCAAAATGGGTCCCCCCATGCATGTTCTCGTATCCTCGAGGTGACCAAGTCTTGAGCCTCGATGTGTGGGCCTCTAAAAATGTCATCAAAATATAAGATGGCCATTTGTCCCATATCACAGGCAAAACGACACAAACGGGGCATTTTTGGGCCAAATCAGTGTGCTATGGCCCACGGTTTTGGGGGTGGGCCCAGGGTTCGAACGTTCTGTGGGACAAAAATCAATCGGGGCATGTCAGGGAGGTTGGGAATCATCCCAGTGTGGTCAAATTATTTTTTTCGTGGCCATTTGGGTGGACAAACGAGCAAAACGACTCGAACGGGGCATTTTCAGGCCAAATCGATGTGCTATAGCCCACGGTTTCATGGGTGTGCTCGGGGTCCATGGGTACTATAGGCCAAAAATTGATCGGGGCGTACCAGGGAGATTGGGGATCGTCCCAGTGTGGTCCATTTAATTTTTCGTGGCCATTTGGGTGGACAAATGGGAGAAACTGCGCGAACGGGGCATTTTCGGGTCAAATTGGTGTGCTATAGCCCACGATTTTAGTGGTGGGCCCAGGGTCCGGGCGTGTTGTGGGCCAAAAATCAATCGGGGTGTGCCAGGGAGGTTGGGGATCGTCCCAATGTGGTCGGTTTAAATTTTCGTGGCCATTTGGGCAGACAAACGGGCGAAATGGCGCGAACGGAGTATTTTCAAACTAAATCGGTGTGCTATATCCCACGATTTCAGGGGTGGGTCCGTGGTCCGGGCGTGTTGTGGGTCAAAAATCAATTGAGGCGTACCAGGGGGTTGGGGATCGTCCTAGTGTGGTCCGTTTAAATTTTCGTAGCCATTTGGGTGGACAAACCGGTGAAATGGCGCGAACGGGGGATTTTCAGGCCAAACCGGTATGCTATAGACCACGGTTTCGGGGATGGGCCTGGGGTCTGAATGTGTTGTAGGCCAAAAATCGATCGGGGTGTGCCAGGGAGGTTGGGGATCGTCCCAGTGTAGTCCGTTTAATTTTTCGTGGCTATTTGGGTGGACAAACGGGCGAAACGACGTGAATGGAGCATTTTCAAGCCAAATCAATGTGTTATATCCCGTGGTTTCGGGGGTGGGCCCGGTGTTCGGCCATGCTATGGGCCAAAAATTGATCGAGGCGTCCCAGGGAGGTTGGGGATCTTCCAAGTGTGGATTGCCCACGGTTCTCGAGGTGTGCCATATGACCGGGCATGTTTTGGATCTAAAATCGATTGGGGGCTCCCCGACTGGTTGAAAAGCAAACGAGTGTGGGCCAATGGGGTCGGCAGGGCTGTTTGGGTGGTCAAACAGGAGAAACGGCGCGAACGGTCCATTTTGGGACCAAATTAATGTGTTATATAACCCACAGTTCTCAGGGTAAGCTCGGGGCCCGAGCATATTTTTGGTTATACATCGATCGACGGCTGCCAAGCATGCTGAAAAGTGGGGGAGTGAGGGCTGGTGGGGTTGTTTGGGAAGTCAAACGGGTGAAGCGGTACGAACGGACCACTTTTAAACAAAATTGATGTGCTATAGCCCACAGTTCTCGGGGTGTGCCCGGGCCCCGGCCGTGTTTTGGGCCGAAATCGATCAGGGGCTCCCAATCAGGATGAAGAGTAGGGGAGTGTGGGTCGGCGGGGCCGTTTGGGTGTCAAACGGGTGAAACAGCATGAATGGTCCGTTT
The DNA here is from genome assembly GCA_030864215.1 of Capsicum pubescens. Classification (NCBI taxonomy): domain Eukaryota; kingdom Viridiplantae; phylum Streptophyta; class Magnoliopsida; order Solanales; family Solanaceae; genus Capsicum; species Capsicum pubescens. Next base: position 44,622,186 of record CM061538.1, read on the forward strand.
TCAGGCCAAATCGGTGTGCGCTAGCCCACGGTTCTCAGGGTGTTCCCGAGGCCGGGTACGTTTTGGCCCGAAAATCGATCGGCGGCCTCCATTAGTATACCTTCCCTATTTATTGCGGGTTGATCAATTGTCAACACCGGTTCAGCTTTCGATGTGTTTGGAAACCCTCGGCCAGACGAGTAATTTACATAATACCAACAAGAAATTCCATTAATGTCGGGTTGTTTCGATCCCTTGGAACAACTCGATGAATTTAGTAGTGGTCCTTGTCATGGTTTTCAGGATTTAGAAAAGGTAAACTATGCTTTGGACTGTTTTTCTTGAGCCGTGGTTCTATTGAAACAACTCTCTACCTATGAGGTAAGGGTATGGTCTACTCTCCCCTGACTAGTGGCGGGAAATTATACTATTTATACAAGCTTAAAATTATTTTTCATGTATATATAGCAGATGTTGAACCCCTTTCAACTAGTTCTTTTGTTCACATTTTTCGATTTTGACCTCCCTTAGTTAAGATGTTGGCTCTGCCACTATAGAAAAGAAGAGCTACAACGATACATTTGACTTGAATTATTTCAGTGATAACTGAAAAAAAAATGGCAATCCATTACTAGTTACTCAACATGTCGGACACCCTTGTTGTGTCGGACACCTTTATCGTAAACTCAGGGTATGTTGTTGTTGATCATCTTTTGTATGTATTAATCTGTACAGGACCCCAACTTGTTTGGGACTAACTCTTAGTTATATATCTGTACAAGGTAAGGAAGTTTTACTAAACTGCAAATTTAGTAAAAACTTTCAAGGATTTTACTCCGGCTAAAAGGGCAGCCCAGTGCATTCACTAGGGTCGAAGGAAAGGGCTGCACACCAAGGGAGTGTAATGTAGTCATCCGTGGCTCAAACCCGTGACCTATAGGTCATGCGGAGACAACTTTGCCTTTGCTCGAAAGCTCTCTTTCAAGTGGTTTTAAGAGATATATAAGAGAGAAAGGCAAAAAGAAAGAGCATACCAAAACATTTTAGGACCTGTGTACTACTTCATCCTATTTATCATTGTTCATGTATGACCTCGTCGAGTTTTCAGGGTTCCAAACTATGTCACAAGGTTGCTTCCCAGCTCCAGAACCCCTCGTTTCATCGTAACTCCTACGATACTAAGATTTCACTTTTGCACAAGTAATTTTGAAATAATTCTCCACCTTGCTTCAGCTTCAGTGTGCGCGTCAAGCGTCTTTTTACCTCAGCCCTAGAAAGCTCGAGCAACGTCTTCTATGTTCAGGCCTAGGATCCTAAGATTTCACCTGACTCGCTCTTTAACCTCTCACGTGAGGAATTGAGAAGAGAGACGTAGATGAAGAGGAAGAAAATAGGTGAGTCGAAATTGTTGATTCCTAAATCTTATCGGGAAAAGCAGGCAAAAGCCGCGAGAAAGAAAGTACACAAAATCCATTATCCGTAAACAGTTTCCAGATGGAGTATTGCTTCAAAATCCAACTAGTGTTCTTTGTATGCGCCTTGTCCACGAGCTATGTGTACATAGTATTGTCCTCGACAGTGGACATCTTGCACAAAATCCTCTATACTTCTCTTCCTCCCTTGCAACATTCTTTGGTTTCTTTCATGCCAAAGCAGGCGAATGCTTCCAGCTATCGCCATCCTATGTAACTAAGCTTTAACTGATTTTCCAGTACCTCTTTTGATTGCCCAGTCTAGTTCTCCTGTCCAGCATAATGGTTGTCAGATGATACACTACAAGTTGAGAAGCTTCATACAATGGTCTTGTCTTCAGTTTCACACAATCAACGCACTGTATCTCTTGTGACTTCCCACCTTGCCAACCTATCCATTGTATAAATTCTCCCATTATCTCCTTGTATGTGCAGCGTCCTGGGAAGGGCCGAACCTCAAGGGTCTATTGAACACAGCCTTACCTTGCATTTCTGCAAGAGGCTGTTTTCAATGCTCGAACTTGTGATCTCGTCGTCACATGGCAGAAACTTTACCAGTTATGTCATGACTCCCTCTCATACACACCAGCTACTTCATTTCACAAGTGTATATCAGTAACATTAATACCACCTGCAGTCCTTGGTGAGCACACCTTTTCCCATGACACCTCCATTTCCCTCACGCCGTAGAAAGCTCCTACACACTGCTTCCACCAGCTTCACAATCTTCTTTGGTATAATAAAAATCTGGGACTTGAACAATCGAATGGCCACTAATACACTATTCAATAGCTGCAACCTCCCTACATATGAGTATACATTCTCGATGTCCATGTACCGATCCTTCTCAGCATCTTGTCAACGAATGGTCTACATTGCGCAATAGATAGTCTTTTTAGTGGTCAATCGCACTCCCAAGTACCTCACAGGTAGTGACCCTCCAGGGAATTCCAACTATTTGAGCTATTTTCTTCACACTGTCGAGTATATAGAAGGATATTATGGTATATCATTAGCATATACCAAGAAGACTGATACAAATAAGCTTTAACATACTCTCTAGTTTTGGCGTATCTGACACCCATCCATCGACATCTTTGAAGAGTTCTGCCGCCATAACTGTTTAGGTACATGACGAATAGACTGTCCTGAGTCGACATATAAGTTGAACTTTTGTATATCAGAGACCATAACTTTCGTATATCAGAGACCTATAGGTCATGCGGAGACAACTTTGCCTTTGCTCGAGAGCTCCCTTTCAAGTGGTTTTAAGCATGCCTTACCTTGTATTCCTGCAAAAAAGGGAGCAGCCTGTGCACTAAGCTCCTTGTATGCGCAGCGTCCTGGGAAGGGCCGGACCTCAAGGGTCTATTGAACACAGCCTTACCTTGCATTTCTGCAAGAGGCCGTTTCCACAGCGCGAACTTGTAACCTCGTCGTCACATGGCAGAAACTTTACCATATACATAGCTACTTCATTTCACAAGTGTATATCAGTTACATTAAGACCACCTGCAGTCCTTGGTGAGCACACCTTTTCCCATGACATCTCCATTTCCCTCACACCGTAGAAAGCTCCTGCACACTGCTTCCACCAGCTTCGCAATCTTCTTTGGTATAATAAAAATCTGGGACTATACACTTTTCACTAGCTGCAACCTCCCCGCGTTTGAGTACATTCTCGATATCCATGTACCGATCCTTCTCAGCATCTTGTCAACGAATGGTCTACATTGCGCAGCAGATAGTCTTTTTAGTGGTCAGTGTCACTCCCAAGTACCTCACAGGTAGTGACCCTCCAGGGAATTCCAACTATTTGAGCTATTATCTTCACGCTGTCGAGTATATAGAAGGATATTATGGTATATCATTTGCATATACCAAGAAGAATGTGATACAAATAAGCTTTAACATACTCTCTAGTTTTGGAGGATCTAACACGCATCCATCGACATCTTTGAAGAGTTCTGCCGCCATAACTGTTTACGTACAGGACAAATAGACTGTCCTAAGTCGACATATAAGTGGAACTATTGTACGTATATCAGAGACCATAACTTTATGTTTTTCTCGTAGATTTTTCTTCGTCATGTATTCTGTTTTTGTGTTTTCTAGTTTGTGAGCTCCGCGTTGAAGGAACCAAGCTTAGCGTTTGAATGATTACATCCGGTGCTTGTCAAGATTCCATCGTCTTCACGGATCTTTGCAATGAGCTTCTCGATATCAGCGAGCCCCTCGAGAATGGATCAGTTGCTCTCTCATAAGCCCCTGACTCTCTCGCTCGACATCTACATTATTACATTGGAGACTTTAATGTGAACTTCCAATTCTCTTCTAGAATGGATATGGAAAACTGTGAGGCTACGTACAATAGATCCTTGTGGTCGGACCCTGCACATAGCGGGAGCTTAGTGCACCGGACTGCCCTTTTCTCTGCATGTTCTTGTTTGTTCGAATCATAGGTTAAACTGTTGTATTATTTGATTGATACATGAGTTTTTGTCATACTTACAATACAAATCTATTTTTGCAGGTGTTAAATTTGTCAAATATATGTGCAACATCTAATTTAGAGCTTAACATTATTATTTTTTTTCATTATTTTCCAACTCTAATATTTTTAGCTACCACTTCTTCAAATTCCTCTAATTTTCTGGATGGACATAGAGTTGCAGCATCAGGTTTATCTGAAATTAGTACTTTTAAAGCGGAGTATATTTATATGTAAAAAAAAAAAATTATTAAAGTTAGAAAAAAAATAAAAGATTGGTGGATAATATTTTATTGAGAATCCAGCTCAATTAGCATAGGTGATATTGGTAATTGCACAGTACTAAATCCTCAAGTGGGACTATAATTAGAAATATTTAATTTTAAAGTCTTCTTTTTATCCGTATACGAAATGATCCATAATTACATATATAAATGGTTAAAAAGTGTTACAGACAGCATATACATTTTCTTCTTTTTAAAATTTAGCTTTACTATGTATTTGTGTAGTATTTCGTGTCTCGAGCCGGGGGTCTATCGGAAACAGTCTTTCTACTTCTTTAGAGGTAGAGGTATGGACGGCGTACATCTTACCCTCCTCATACCTCACTATGTGGGAATACACTAGGTTTGTTGTTGTTGTTGTTGTGTTAAATTAAATAATGTCACGTAGATTGAAACGAAAAGAGTTGTCCAGAAAACATCTTTTAACATGTGCAAACACAAATGTGTTTGGTTAAGGAAAATATTTTTTACGGCAAGTGTTTTCAGAAAAATATGAAATTTTCTTTTTGTATTTGATATATAAATAAAATAAAATATTTTTGTATATTTATATGCAATCTACACAAGTATTATGAAAGACATAAAATTCTCACACAACTTATGCACGTTTTGTTGATGTGAAAAAATACAAACGAATTTTATAAAGTACGATGTGATTTTGTGTCTTTATGCCAATTGCATTATAGCCATAGAAAAATGATAAAGATATACTATTATTATTTGGTGGTATCTTTTTTTATTACTATTATTATTTTTACATTGGAAAAATTTCACAAGTTACTTGGCTAATTAAATTCATATAAGAGTAAGAATTTTATAACATTATTAACAAGTTTTGCTTAAGGATTTCCTTTATTTATCGAAAACATTGCATTTTTTATTTGGTGCTCCTCAGATATGTATAATGATGATTTTATTATTTGCTTCGAACTTCCCTTATAAAATTACATTATATTATATATTAATATGATTATTTTCTTAGCTTAATATAATAAATATCTATAAACTTGACGATAAATTGACAATCCGTTGAAGCGTTCCAGCTTTATCTCTTTATCTCTCTCCTTTTTTAAAAAAAACTTTTTTGATGTTACATATTTTTTAAAATCTAAATATCTATTTTTCTTAATCATCTTTTTTCAAAAAATAAAAAGGTAGAATGGCTTGACATGCCTTTGTACTTGGCTTCGTTTGTCAGTTGGACATATGTCTATTCGATACTTAATTTGTCAACTAAACACTTAAACTCGATAAGAAAAATAGTAAGTGGAAGGATCAAGCTGACAAGCAACATCAAATACAAGATTCACTCAATTCATTCCGCCTTACAAAAAACAAAAGTAAACCATCTAATACCCCTCTGAACTAAGATCAAATTTGTCACGACACATTACAACTTTACGGGGGTCCTATTACCTCCTAAATTAAATTTTAGCGTATTTTTGTCAACTTTTTTAGCTGACGTGATATTTTTTGGTCAATTTTTTTTTGCTGACATGACACCTTTGACGTGGGCCTCATTTTACGTAATAAAGGTGTCACATCAGCATAAAAGAGTGACAAAAATTATGAACTGAGTTCAGGGAGGTAATAGGACCAGTGGCGGATCCAAGATGTTCATTAAGGGGGTTCGAAAGTGCACACACAAACTAGCCAAAGGGGTTCAACATATACTATATATACATAAAAAATATTTTTAATCGTGTATAAATAGTATAATTTTTCGTCGAAGAGGGTTCAGATGAACCCCTTGATCAATACATGCTAGATCGGCCACTGAATAAAATCTCTATAAAATTAAAATGTATCATAGCAACTTTGGGGAGAATTTGAAAATACTGAATGGTTGTCTCAAAAAACAATCTCTCAAACTTGAATTTTGGTACTATCATCAATATTCGATTTAATATTTCTTGGACCACATGAGGGGACAAAATATCAGTATTGATATTTCATATTTGAATTTATGCTTTGTATAAAAATGAACATGCATGTCACATGGGATAATAAAAGCTTCGATATTATTAATGTAGGGATGTTTGTCTATATAGATTTGAGGCCTTCACTATTACACGATGTGATGATGGATACTCTATAATCTAGATGGACCAATAAATATTGCAATGGCATATGCAAGATTTTATTTATAAATAAAATGACCCCTTAAAAAGAATTAATTAAACAAAATGACCCTTCGATTGTTGTTATAATAAAAAATACAAGAAGTAAAATTGAGATGATCTGAGCATGTAAAGAGAAGATGTATGGGTATCAGGGGTTGTGCCAGCCTTTTTACTGGGGGTACGAATACAGGGGCTGAGCCAACCCTTTTACTGGGATTCATCCGAACTCCCTTCGACGGAAAAGTATAGTGTTAATATATGATTAAAATGATTTTTATGTATGTATCGTAGATGGTGAACCCCCTTTGATTAGTTTCTCTTTAAATTTTGAACTCCCTCAGCAAAAATCATAACTCCGCCCCTGAATTGGATACCTTAGTGTTGAGGTACTATCAAAAGTTGATTATCGATGGTTTTAGGAGAGATGGAATTAGGTTGAGGTAGTATCGGAGAAAGGTGATTAGACTGGACATAATGCATATTAAGTTATTAGTCGTCACTACATTAGCTTTTGTAGTTTCTTCTTGTTTCGATTTCTGCTACTATTTTATGTTTCTTGTACTTCGATTCGTATTAATTTTTTATAATTTCTATTCTTTCACAGGTGGCATATTTTCTTTCATATTTTATTATGGCTTCTTCATTAGTCCTTTTTTTTTTTTCAAAATGCTTTTACGTATTGGAGCATTGATCAAAAATAATTTTTCTATCTCCTAAGATTAATGTAACGTATACTGAATATATTATTATTATTATAATAATAAAAAAAAAATTATATCTCTGTCACTATTCACCTAATGCCTCCCTATAATTTTAAGGAATATACACTATTAAATAATCTATGTGATTGTCCGCGTGCTATGTTGGGTGAGAATTATATTAAAAATACTTTTATGTTATAATACGTTCCACAAAGTTCAAATTTGTATTTAAATAATTTAATTTTTGTATTCTAATAAATCATATCACATAAAAGAATCAAACACACAATACCTTAATTAACTAGCACATGACAACTAATACTCGTATTGTATGGCGTTTTTAGGAAGAGAAGTATTTGTCTTTAGGTCGAAGTTATTCTATTTATTTTTTTTATAAATAATTTGGATGACTAAAATAAAAAAACTTATGTTTGTTTTTAAAATTATTCTTGGACAATAAAAAAAAGTCTTCTTTTTAACTCTTAAGTAAAAAAAATGAAATTGAACTACATATGATGAAAAATCGTGTGAATCAAATATTATATTGATGATTCACACGATTCGCATGCTGATTCATACAGTGCATCGCCCGCTCTTATATTTGTAATAATTGTCTTGAATTCAATTGATTCATACTCCATGTTTTGAGAAAAATTAAAATACTTTAAAGGTGAAATTATTTTAACGTAGATCTATCTCTGACATAAATAAACCTAAGTACAATTCTATTAGACCTGAACATGCAACGCGTTATCGAGCCAGTGTGATCACCTTCAAGAGACGAACATCGCAAATATTATTATATGGGTTGTTATTTTTCTTTCTTTTCTTTTCTATTATATTGAAGAGGTGGTTTCGACCACCTCTCATGCAATTATCAAAAAACTTTTTCACTCCCACTTAATTATATACTATGCCTTAATATATAATAGTTTCATCATAATGGTTTAAATATTTAATATATTCTATTAATTTATATTAATTAACTATAACTACCTATTGAAGTAAAAAAAAATATTTATTTAATTGGCTATCATTTCAAAACTAATTTGTTACCACGAATCACAATAATTAATAACTTAAAATATTTAAAAGACATAGAGAAATTTTATTGACTTTCATTATTTTAGCAATGTCACATAAATTGAGATAAAAGAAAAAGTACTGCAAATCATAATAATTAACAACTTAAAATATTTAAAAGAAATATAAAAATTTTAGTTGATTCTCAAAATTGTATCGAAGCCACATAAATTGAGACACAAGGAGTAAATATATTATTTGATAATTATGTAAAAATTATTATAAATCACAATAATTAACAAGTTAAAATACTTTTTTAAAAATAGATAAAAGTTCTATTCAACTCTCAAAATTTTATCGGTGCACCATAAATCATGGCAAAATAAAAAATTATCTTAATTAATTGCAACTAAATACTTAAAGTAAATCAATTTTATTATTTTAATTGACTTTTATATAGAAAATTAATCTTTTTATTTATTTATTTATTTATTTTAGTAAATTTAAATTTTAAAATTATTTTTTTCTTATATAGAAATACTAATATTCAAACTTAACTTTAAATTTTTAAAGTACAAAATTAATAAATTTAATTTAATAAAATAAATTTCTAATGAATATTTTCTTAGCATTTGTGTTGGGTTAATATGTATCAAGTTAAAAAGAAATAAAGAAAAATATATAGTAAAATTTTATTATTGTGAAAGATAAATATAATGCACTATCCAATAATATTTAATAATATCATATTTTGCATATGCAAATATAGCATTCCATATTTAATTAATATACTATTTTGGTGAATTATCGATGATTACTATTGGATATGATAAAATTATATTAATTTTTATAGTAATAACATAATCAATCGCTCTGAATTAATTATTATGAGTCATCTAGGTATTAAGAAAATAAATAATATTTAATGAAAAATAAAATAGACATAAAATGCGAAATTAACTCTTACTATTTTAAATTAAATTTTCGTCTTTCGAACGATGATTTTACTATATCACTCCTTATTATAAGTCATTTAGTATTAGAAAAATAAGAATAACAAAATGATATGTCAACATAAAATATTTGATTGACTAATAAAATTATATTAGTGTCACATAAATTGGGACGGGACAGAAGAAGATATAAAACAACATATATTATTTAAAAATGAAATAAAAAGTACTGTAAATAACAATAATTAGCAAAAAAAATTAAAAATTGACTGATTTCTGCTGCTTCAATCGTGATTTTAATGTATCACCCGCAATTAATTATTATAAGTCACTTATATGTTGAAAATTTAATAATATTGAATCCACGATTTTAATATATATATATATATATATATACTATGTAAAAAAAATTCATGATATTCTTAAGAAAAAATAAAAATTACTACATATACTCAAAGGGCAAAAGAGTAAAAAAACACAAGAGATAAATGTAGAGAAATCAAGAAGCACCAAATGAATTATTAACATTTGTAACATTCAACACCTTTCTAGATGTTTTCAAATTCTTCTTGAATCAATACATATGCATAATAAAAATAATAAATAATAATAATTACATTTTACTATATCACCCCTAATTAATTATTATGATCATTTAAGCATTGTGCCACATAAGTTGAAATAGAAAAAATATTATAAATCACAATGATCAAAAATTTAAATTATTTTAAAAAATATAATTGGCTATCATCGACACAAAATCCTGGACAAGGAGAGTAGCATATATTATTCAAAAATTACATAAAAAGTATTATAAATTACAATAGTTAACAACTTAAAATATCTAAAAACAATTTAATATGTTATATATTTCAAAAAAATTACATGAAAAATACTAGAAATCACAATAATTAACAATTTAAAAATTTTAAAAGATATAAATATTTGGTCGACTCTTAAAATTATATTAGTGTCACTAAAATTGAAATAGAAGAAAAGTATTATAAATCACAATAATTAAAAACTTAAATTATTTTTAAATATAATTGACTATCAATGCCACAAAAATTTGGACAAGAAAAGTAACGTATATTAATTTAAAAATTACATAAAAAATATTATAAATTACAATAGTTAACAACTTAAATTATCTAAATACATATTAAAATAATATATGTTGAACTCATGCGAGAGTCCGGGTGAATCATAGAAAACATATCCAATCCTTTTATTAAAATTTTTTATTTAAATATATCAAGATTGAAAAGATAAATAAATATCTTAAAACACGGGCCATGCTCCTCTAGTGATATAAATAAAAGTGACTTTTCCGTGCTTCCACAACACCTCGCTATTTGTTTTTTTTGATTTCTTATTTGATGTTCGATACCCACATTGAAGCCCGACTAATTCGAATTCGCTCCGAATAGGACCCACACCTCGCTATTTGTTATCATATAATATAAATATTTTTACACAAAAAAAAAATAGAATTGTTATTAATTTTATTGTTTGACCAACACGTGAAGAAATAATTAATTAGTAGGCATAACTAATCAATGTTTTTTTATAAATTGCGTGTGAAGCTCAACTTTCATAGCACCAAACGCCACGTTCTTTATTTTATAATAATAAAAAAGTTTTAAATAATGCAAATCATTATTTTATTGGGGATAAGTTAAAGTAACAGGTGATAGAACATGGATTTATTGCATTGAATTATTATCAAATTCTTTAAAAAAAAATTAAAAAAATCTCATTGTTTTAAAGTCATCGCTATACGTTGGATTAGAAGAATATCTGATAATTATAAAAATTTATAATATACAATCTTAATTTATATTTCTATCGAAGGTTATTTACACGACTTAAAAGAAAAAGATCTACATAGGCAGCACAGAATTATTGACTTATCAAATTTTCCATTGATCAAACCCCAATTCAAAGAGACAAAAAATTCTTATTTAAAAGGGTTAAGCACATGGTTTTTATTAAATTAAATATAATATACTAGGATTTGGTGCCACCCAATTTCGTTCCAACCAAAAGATATTTTAAAAAAATAAAGAAAGGAGAAATTAGTAAAATTGATGTCATATGATCAGAAGATTACAGATCAAACCATGAAACAATTTCTGTCAGAAATGTAAAGTAAAATTATGTACAATAAAATATAAATTGTTGAAGTCTGATTTTTTTTTAAACCCCAGACATAGCGAAAACTTTAGCATAAGACATAAAAAAATTAGGTAAATTTGTTGGTTGCATATGTGGTTATTCAATGAACTTTTCCTCTTTTGAGCCTTTTGGCTTTTTCTTTAATTATGGATTGATTTTTTTAAGTATCATTCTCACATGTAGTAATTAATCTAACTTTTCTTTTAAAAATAGATAGATATATAAAAATGATCTTAATGATTTATAAATTTTCTTATAAAGAAAATGGAATTGTGAAAAATAAAAAATAATATAAGTAATCATTTTACGTGTGAACATCAAATCAATTAGAGTTTATAAAAATCATTTGGTTACAAGTTTCCTTTTTGGCTGCCAAAGAAGATTATTAAATTGAGTGTTGCAACATATAGTTTCTTGGAATACATTATGTTATGTATCTTCAATTGATTAAATTACGTTAAATTATTGATAGCTATATATTTTGATATATATATATATATGCTAATATTTGATTTTTCGTCTCTCGATATTTATTTTGTTGACTTCTATACATGAACGGAGCTACATACTATAGGCGAAGGGGTGGTCTGGTGTACATCATTAGCTAAGAAATTATGTGGTGTCTAGAGATTGAATATTAACTATTATAAGATATTTAATTTTTCACAATACTCTTAGCATAATCGAGAAAAGAGTTTACGCTCTGATCTTTATGCTAAATTCTTAACCTGCCACTATAATTTCAAATGTCATCTGATTATTTCAATCCTAACATATCATTATTTACCAACATCAAAAAAGAAGTTGTGTAAAGTTGGCTCAGATTAGTGCTCATAAAAGTTGGTGAGCTAATTAAATTGACTAAAATCCAACTCAAATTCATGTTGATTCACTTTGGAGCATTAACAATATAATATAGAGGCTAACATTATCGAGTGAATCAAAATTTAAGTTGAGTTAGATTTAACGTCCAGCTTAGCAAAATTACCTCATGAGATAAAAATAGATCAAGATCATATAAGGAGATCAGATGAATCAATCACGATCAATACGAAATCGTAATAACTCTAACATGTATATATATACATTACAGCAATATAATAAGTATAACTTCAAAGTGGTTGAGAAAGTGGTGTGTATGCTATTTTACCCTGACTCAATCATGATCAATACGAGACTCTAACCAGGGGCGGTTCAACATAATTGGTGGCCTAAAGTGAAATTTTAAAATAAGGCTTTGCATTTTTATTTTTTTTATAAATCTATATTTATAGCTTTTTGAGGTGTAAAATTATAAATATAACTGTTTTGTAATTGATTTATTCGAAAAAATCTCTTTTCAATTAATAGTATGCTTAATTCATTTGATATCTCTTGAAATATTTCTCTTTAAGCTTAAGTAATATTTTTTAAATTTTATTTTTAAAAAACCTCTTCCAGCTAAGACGATTATATAGGATCGAGAAAAATATGCATTCGTAAAATAATAAAATCTTTTTATCGGATTGAAATACATCTTACCTTTCAACTTCTTCGATTCCACTGTAATCGTTGCTTTAATTCTTTTCGCGTTCATTAATCAAAGTAATAAATAGAAGGTATGATTTTCTGAGTTACCTCTATTTATTAGATGTTCTTTTTAGATTTGAGAATATTAAAAGATTTTTTTTTAATGTTAATTGTCAACTTTAATCTTGAATTTCTAAAGTGATATTTCTATTTGAGCTTAAGATAAATTAAAATGTGATGAAAAAAATATTTGATATTTTCTAAAGAAAAAAATCTAAAAAAACTACAACCCTATAATGCTTTAAAAAAAAAATGAGGCCTCCAAAAATCGAAGACCTAAAGCGCTTGCTTCGGTCGCTTCACCCTGAAGCCGGCCCTGACAACATGTATATATACATTACAATAATATAATAAGTATAATTTCAAAATAAAGTCTGAAAAGGTGGTGTGTACGCTAGTTTATTGTGACTCAATCATGATCAATACGAGAATTTAATAGCTCTGTCATGTATATATATATTACATCAATATAATAAGTATAATTTTATAAGTAAAGTCTCGAAACGTGGTGTATACATAATCTTATTCTATTTTTTTGTGAAGATAAAGAGGTTTTCGATAAATCTTCGGCTTAAATAAATTATTACCCTCAAATTAATATTTTAAAAAGTTCTTATTACCTACTTACTACTACTATACTTTTTATATATTTTTCTTCCATCATGATTGACCTTTTCCCAATTTTTTTTTCTTTTGTTAATTGTCAAAATTGGACTAATTCTTCCACATATTTACTACTATGCCCCTTATCCTTTTTATAAAATTCACACGTGCTTACATGTTTTGTACGAAAGACAAATTGGTTAGTGGGGACCCATGACACGTCATGTAGGCCCCACCTATACCCAATTGTTATCCACTCACCTAATTTCTCGTGAATATATCGTCTTCTTTTTCTAATTATACGATACGTCTCTTTATTTATTCCATTAATATCAACTTTAACTTTACTTTTATGCCACCAAAAATTTTAAACTCGTAAGGATAACTAAGTTAGCGTAACATGTGATATTTCATAATAAATATTAGGATTTGGAATCAACTTTCTTTGCCAACATCTTTTCTTGGTAGAACTCGAAGAATAGCAATTGAGATCTGAAATCAAAGAACTATACATACATACTCGAAGCTATATATATATATATATATATATATACATATATATGTAGACTTGAAAAAAAAAATGGTTGGATTTGAAATCAACAAAATATACATGCACACTCGAAGAATAACACACTCGAACGTACTATACATGCACGTTCGAAGAATAGCAATATATTGAGATTTTTCTGAAATTCCAAAACTAAATGAAAGTAGGATTAAGGATAAAATGAAAAATTTAGCAAACGTTAGGAAATAATTTTGTTGAAGATTAAAAAATTAATATTTGAAATAATTGCTTTTAAAGTTAAACGTAACAAAGATATCAATCTTTTGAATTTGTTTTTATTGATATAAAAGAAGTGTGATGTTCTTCAATTGTAGCATGAAACTTGGTGCCTTTGATTGATGATATTATCTTTATTTATGATTTTTAAGACAATTCTCTTTATTGAATATTTATCCTATTTGAAGTGTATGTTCCTATAGTAATCAAGAAATATACAAATTTGAAATAGTTATTTTTAAATATCACACAACAAATAATTTATAGTGGAGGGAGGGCTAAAACCTTGGCAAACAAACCTAAATACTTGTTTTTAACAGGTTTGGCTTGAAGTGGAAATTAAGAGAAAACACTCTTTTACTTCAATGAGATAAGCATAAGATTGCATATTTATATCATGAAACTAAATTAGATTTTTATTAAGGGAGTTCAGACTTCAGAATGTGAAAGCTAAACGTGTTAAGAATCAAATGAGACTCAACATCTACATTCTACTATATATATAAAGAGATAAATCTTAAATCATATCCAAACAATATAATTCTGTACAACAACACCAACAATATACTCAATATATTCCCAAAAAGTGAAGTCTGGGGAGGTAAAAATGTACGTAGTTCATACCACCAGGGAAGGACCTAGGTTCAAAATAATGGTGCTCCAGCACCCGTTAAACTCGATGCAAAATAAGTATAATTATAAAAAAAATGTATAAATATTGATGTACGATAAAGTCAGTGGTGGAGCCACAATTTTCACTGAGGGGGTTCAGAAGTAAATATACGGACTAGTCGAAGGGGGTTCAACATCTACTATATATACATAAAAATATTTTTCACCATATAAAAATAGTATAATTTTCCGACGAAGGGGTTCGAATGAACCTCCTGAAATGTATGTGGCTCCGCCACTGGATGAAGCTAGAAAGCATCGATGAAATCAAAAAGATAGATGGGTACTTTAATTTTCAACCAAAAGCTTAAAGTTTTGCATGTTAATATGTGTATTTGAACCTCCGAAGCATTCATAACCACTATATCCTGGATCTGCTACTGCATGCCACTATCTCACATGTAAAATAAAAAAACTATTTTTGATAGACCTTCAACTTAAGAAATTCGAATAAACTCCCTCGACTTTACCTGATTCACCCTAATATTCACTATCCTTTCCGAACCGACTTGAATAATCCTCATCATCACTACAAGAAAAAAAACTCGTTGATAAAAGAGGATGGACACGTGTCAACTTGTGGATCAATGACACAGCACATGCTTTTGTGGTACCACTTACAAGTTGGGTGAAAATGATATTTGAGAACATGTGTTTAGCTAAATCCTCGCACGTGGTACCTTACCGGTAATACCGGTTATTTACCGGTTCAATAGGTAAACTATGCCCCCACCCCCAACCACCCCTAACCCCACTCCTCACCCTATTTTATTAGCATCACATGAAAAACTATTCTAGCCAAAAATGTCAAGAATGCCCTTTGTTATATGGTCTTTTTCCGATTTTTCATTGGTGTCCGATAACCATACAGGAGTTAGACTAATTTGATGTCATGTCAGAAAGTTTCACTATAATATATAAAATGCTTCGTACCAAAAACGACTTCATATTCGATATTTGAACCTGATATATCTGATTAAGGAGGAAGTAGTACTTACTATTTTGCCACAACCTTTGGTGGTCCATTTTTGAATGTTCGATTCCTTTTCTAAACTAATAATAAATTTTAATATAACGGGAATATCGCCACAACCTTTGGTGGTCCATTTTTGAATGTTCGATTCCTTTTCTAAACTAATAATAAATTTTAATATAACGGGAATATTGTGATTGATGGATGTGTGAATTTCCTTTTCTTAACTAATAATAAATTTTAATATAACGGGAATATTGTGACTGATGGATGTGTGAATTTACTAGGAGAGATATGATTCGAATTGAAGCCATTCAGGTTAAGGTGGAAAAACAAGAAGCTGAAAGCGAGATTGAGATGGTTCGAGCATGTGAAGTGTTACAACCTTAGGAGAACCACACCACAAAAGCTAGCTATTAAGGTGGGAGAGCCCAAGGTTATAAATACCCCCACACCAATACTTTGTAGTACTGATGTGAGACTTTGCAATGGACCATAACATGAAGAGGAAAGATCCGGATGCTCCAGTACGGATATGTGAGACACATGGATGATTTCAAGAGAGACTAACGTAGATCGAAAAAGTATTGAAAAGATGTGACAGACAAGACGTGATGCAGTTTCAGCTTACCAAGGACCAAAGTCGGAGCTAGAGTTTTCACCAAGTGAGGTTCAAAATTTGAAGAAAAAGTAGTCGAATGAGATTCAACATCTATTATATATACATAGAAATTAATTTTAATCAAGTATAACTAATATAATTTTTCGCCGATGAAGATTTGAATGAACCCCGACAAAAGACTGACTCTGTCGCTGTCAAAGACATAACCTTAAATAGAGGGTGTGGTGAATATGAATTAGATAGCAGTGTGTTATTCGTCCATGCAACTTTATTCATCTTCATTTGATTTGATATATTTTTTTAATAAATAAACGAAGAGAAAGAAAAGAATGTACCCTAATTTTCGATAGATTTACAAATATGCATCAAAATTTATAACTTTACTTTTAAGTACAGCATGTGTATTATGTTAATGTCTGTAATTTTCAAATATCAATCGTACTTTATTTTTGTTTTTTACCTAGATATGGTAAAAGTACAGGTACCTTTCGGCACCAAATTAGATACTTGCAGGCAGTTATTAATTTTTTAACCGTACACATTGAAAGACTAAAAGACACGTGATTGTAATTAGTTAGGGGTATTATTGTCATTAACCTGTCAAATTACTTTTGTATTTTTCCAAATAAAAAAATATTTAAGTCAAGGATAAGCTCTTTTAATACATATAGTCATTTGGTAAGTAGAATACGCATAATAAATTCATAATAAAATTTAGGATTAATTTTATGCTATGTTTGATTTGAAGATTTTGTTAAGCTTAAAATTATTTTACTTATTAGTTGTAAATGGAGAAATTATTAATTCTTTATTAAGGATAAGATAAAAAGATTTCATAAAATATCTCATTCATGAAATATGTTTGTTCATCTATACTATATATCAAATTACTTTATGGATAAAAATTAATTTTAATAATTGTGTAACTTTTTTTTCTTAGTTTTTTCTTCTACTACCTCACCAAATTTGCTACAACACATTTTAACTTTACGGTGAATTCTATCACTTGCTAAACTAAAATTTAGCGTATTTTCATCAACCTTTTGAACTGACGTGATATCTTTATTACATAAAATGAAATTCACGTCAAAGGTGTCACGTCAGTTAAAATGGTTGACAAAAGATTATCATGTTAGCACAAAAGATTGACAAAAATACGCTAAAATTTAGTTCAATGGGTGATAGAATCTATCGTGAATTGGAGTATGTCGTAGCAACTTTATCCATAATTCGAGGAATACTGAATGCTTATCTCTATTTAATACTTCCTCCGTTTTATTTTATGTATCATTATTTAATCGAACACGAAATTTAAGAAATAAAAAATGACTTTATAAAGTTTATAAAATTATTCTTTTTAAAATTTATTTTTTAATTATTTTTTCTTATAAAGTGCGACTCAATAAGAATAAAAGAATTCAGTATTATATAATACTCCCTCCATTTCGATAGATTAAAAAATTTGCGATATATAAAATACGAGCAAAGAAGTAAAAAGAATAATGCAATCTATCCAACATTGTACTTATCAAAATAATATACAATACGATATTATATAATACTTCCTTCATTTCATTTTAGTTGACCATCTTTTTAAAAATATTTATTTCAATTTAATTATCCCTTTTATAAAATTAAACATATTTTTTTATGTTCTTTCAACATTAAATGATTAAATAAAGTATAATTAATAAAATAATTTTTTAATATTTTTTTTTTTAAAAAAGTGTCAAGTAAAAGAGGATAACTATTTTAAAACGGAGGAATTATCATATATTATGAATCCGTAACATCCATCCAAACAGCATAAAAAAGAAAAGAAAGAAAGAGAAAAGGCCATCAACTTCTCCATTTGCTGCAGTTTGAAGCATTTATTGTAGTACTACTATATTTCTCTTTTCATTCTCTTTCCTCTTCTTTGGGTTTTCCTGTTTTTTTTTCAGTTGATCTTCCTTTTTTTTTTTTTTTTTTTGGGTATTTCTTGAAAATTGTTAGAAAATGGAGAGGGACTTTATGGGACTAAATATTAAAGATTCTGGAGTTGTAGTGAAAGAAGAACCTATTGAAAGCTCCAAAGAAACTGGTTTGTTTTCTTAGTTCTTTGTCCAAAATTGTGTGTTTTTTTGGCTTTGTTGTGAGTGTAAAAATTTGATGTTTAGTTGTTTTTTTTGGTTCATTTATGAATTTGGAGAAATGGGGTGTCTTTAAATTTTCAGCTAAAAAAAGAATTTTCAAAATTGTGAATTTTTTGGTTTTTTTGTGAGTATAAAAAATTTGATGTTTAGTTGTTTTTTTGGGTCATTTATGAGTTTGGAGAAATGGGGTGCCTTTTAAATTCTCAGCTAAAAGAGAATCATTTGATTTGTTCCTTTATTCTTAGTCCAAAATTGTGTATTTTTTTGCTTTGTTGTGAGGATAAAAATTTGATATATAGTTGGTTTTTTGGGTTCATTTATGAGTTTGGAGAAATGGGGTGCCTTTAAATTTTAAGCTAAAAAGAGAATTATTTGATTTGTTTCTTTATCTTTGATCAAAAATTTGAATTTTTGGGTTTCTTGTAAGCATAAAAATAAAAATTTGATCTTTAGTTGTTTTTTGGGTTCATTTCTGTGTTTTGGAAAGTGGGTTGTCTTTGAATTTTCAGCTAGAAAAGTATATTGTTTGATTTGTTAATTAGTTTTCTCTAATTTGCTTCTTTTTGGTTTTGTTGTGAGCACAAAAGTTTGATCTTTAGTTGCTGTTTTGGTTCATTATGAGTTTTGAAGAGATTGAATGAGAATTATTTGATTTGTTAAGTTCAAAATTGTGAATATTTAGCTTTGTTACAAGCTTAAAAATTTGATTTTAGTTGTTTTTTGGTTTAACTATGGGTTTGGAGAAATGGGGTGCCCTTAAATTTTCAACTAAAAAGAGAATTATTTGATTTGTTTCCTTATCTTTGATCAAAATTGTGAATTTTTGGCTTTCTTGTGAGCATAAAAATTTGATCTCTAGTTGTTTTAGGTGGATTGTCTTCAATTTTTCAACTAATGAAATGTTATTTGATTTTTCAAGTTCTTTTTTTTTTGATAACCGTGGTGTCCACGCTAGCTTTCACGCACCTTGATTTATGTATGAGATACCTGTCACTGACTACCAGCAAGATATCGGTAATAGATATCAAGTAACTCTGTTGACCAAGGTCAAGACAGTAAGAATCACCTAGTGTTTTTTGATACACCTCAGGTTCTCAAAAACAACCCGACTAACTATTGAAGTTTGCTTTTGATAGTTAGTGTTTCATTAGGTGAATCTAAAAGAAGAAACTCTTAAGTTATTTGAATTGGACAAAACGAAAGATTTCCTTTTTGGCATATAGTCTTCTGAGGTAATAAGCTATTTTGGATTGATTGTTGTTTTTGTTCAGCGGTGAAGCTAAGATTTGAACTTTACGGGTTCTAAATTCTAGCATAACAGCATGAGGTGTCAGTAACTTTAATTTTTGTACATATTTAATGGATTTCTTACTATAGAAAAACAGAATTTGAACTAAATTTCCTGCGTTGGCCGAATCTATACAAAACGTTCAAGCGCCATGGCCTGTTTTTGTTATTGTTTGTATGTATTGGGTTAAGATGGTTCTCGCTTGTATCAGGGTTTCGCTGGCCGATGTCGAGCAAGGTTGGTGTACCTCATTTCATGTCTTTGAACTCTGCTCAAGATGAAAACCACTTCAAAGCTCTATCTGTCACGGATGGAGTCGATGCTGGTTTCAAACGTCAGTCTGGTGAACTCCAGGTCTGTCTTTTCCCTTTAATTGCACGAAGTTGGTTTATACATAGTTGTAAGGATTTGTGCGACTACAAATGACAACTCCCAAATTTGCCATGTTTCTAGTGAAGCTATTTGTTATTAATGCGTTGCCGTAGCTTCTACTTGTCTCTTGTCTTGACTTCTTGTGTAATTCATTTGCGAAACTATACTCCGAATTGTCAACAATCTCCAGCTTTTATTGCCTATGGATTCCTTTCGAAATGGATCACACTGCTTTTAAATCCATTTGGGAAGAAAAGATAGATCGCCACGGGTAACAAGGAACTATTTTTTTTAGCTTGACACGTTATAATCTGCAACAGAATGTGCATGCAATGCATCTTCTGCATGATGTTAAGATGCTTCCGTTTAACATGAGCAATCCCTCCTACAAGACTCATTTTGGTGGTACTGGCCAGCAATCTGCAGCTGCGACGATGAACCAAGTTCTCGGTGGAATTCCTGTTACGGCTCCTCATTCAATGCTTCCATCGCGTGGCTCTGTGGCTGGGACAACCGAAGCTTGGTAAGTTCACTAGTTTGTTCACACAATACAGACTGCATGTATTGTGTTAAGGAAGTCGCTGCTTGACACACTATTAATTGAAAAACATCAAATGTATAGGACAACTTGGCTAAGAAAGCCCGAGTGGATCGAAACAGAAACTAAAACTGTGTAAAACGTCGTACATTTTTTGCAGGTTTAATTCCAAAGGTTCTGCAGCACCTGCTCAGCTGACCATCTTCTATGGTGGGATGGTCAATGTCTTCGATGATATCTCTCCTGAGAGGGTACCCTCTCGTTCTCGCATGCACACAAACTTATATTAAGAAGTTCCTCTAAGGTTTATATTTGCGTGTCATGTTACGCAGGCACAGGCTATTATGTTTTTGGCTGGAAACGGTTGTGCTGCTCTTAATATGGTGCAACCGAGGTTTCAACTTCAGGCATCTGCACCCAAACCTGCTGCTGCGGATGGCGCGTGTGTCAACCAAACCCCAAACATGCTACCTGCCTCGGGTCTTTCCAGCCCGATGTCCGTTTCTTCCCATCCCATTGGTCAATCTGATGGAAACAAAGATGACATGAAGATATCCAAGACTGCGAACATCTCAGTGTCTCCCCTTGGCACACCGGAGACTCCGAAGATTGTGACATCACTAGGAGGACCTGTTGGGGCGAATACCATAATGCCAGCAGGTATGACACGCCAGAGTGGAAATTCTGAACATATTCGTGACAAAAGCTTACCTTTTGAAACTCAGAACTTAAGTATTCTTTCTAACTACTTTCTTGAATTTTAGTTTCAACGTGACTTATTTAACTGTGTCTTCATTGCCTTTGTTTCATTTACGTTTTGTGCAGCGGTTCCACAAGCTAGGAAAGCATCTCTGGCTCGCTTTTTAGAGAAGCGGAAGGAAAGGTCAAATGCTAAATGTCTCATTGTTTTTCATTTAGGCTTTAGTTTGCATATGCTTTTTCTGGATCACTATCGTTGGCTAGCTCTCTCTCGTGGCTTTCTGGAAATTATTAATGTGAATGACAATCTTTCTGCAAATTAAAGTTACTTGTTCTTTCTGATCATCATCGACCAGCATTGCTATTGAACTGCTGATCATGTTTGCAGGGTGATGAACTTAGCACCATATAGCCTCAGCAAGAAATCGCCGGAGTGCTCCACACCCGAGTCCAACGGAGTCTGTTTCTCCGCAACTTCCAGTGTCGTGACTAGTCCTCTTTTAGCCGGTAAGGAGACCTAGCAATGATCTCTCGAGGCTGCTTAATGCCGTAAATCAGAGAAGCATAATCTATTATATTCAGCAAGTTTTAAGTCTCTGTAGCTATAAAATTTTTGTTGTTTTTATTGTAATGTAAAACTTTGGTTTAGCTCTAGCTAGACATCCTAGTGTATCCAATTGGTTTGGTCTTTTGTTGTAATTCTCTTTGTATGGATTTGACATCTTCAATTTGTAACTATTTATTTTGCTACATTGTGTTTCACAAGTATATATTAATATTCGTTAGTCATTATATTGCTTCCTTATAGTTCTTATCATAATCAAATTGTAGTTTGGGAGTAGTTCTAAATCTTCTTGGGGTTTAAGGAAACTATAAACCAAGAAAAGGGGCGTCTTGGAGTAATCGGTAAAGTTGCTGTCACGTGACTATGAAGTCATTGGTTCAAACCTTGAAAACAGTTCCTTGCAGAAATGTAAGGTGAGGCCGACCCTTGGGCACAACGGGGGCTTAGTGAACCGGGCTGGCCTTTTAAGGAACTATAAACCAAAGACAAGGAGAGTCTAGGAGCAACGGTGAAAATGTCCTTTGCTATGCTCTCTCGCAACCCTTACTCTAATCAAAAGACTAAAGATTTCTACTACGATCGAGAGTTTTGCCTTTTGAAGTGCCCATCGGATAGCGCGATCGGGTCAGGCGAAATAAAAAAGACTTGTGGTCGGGTTCATCAAAAAGACTTGTGGTCAGGTTCTTCTCTGGATCCTGACCATAGCGGGAGCTTAGTGCACCGGGTTGCCCTTAAGGAACTATAAAGCAAAGACAAGGAGATTCTAGGAGCAACGGTAAAAATGTCCTTTGCTATGCTCTCTCACAACCCTTATTCTAATCAAAAGACTAAAGATTCCTACTACGATCGAGAGTTTTGCCTTTTGAAGCGCCAATCGCGTAGCGCAATTGGGCCAGGCTAAGTCAGAAAAACTTCGATCGTTCTAGGTTAATATTAGGGAAAAGAGAGTGAGGGGACGAGGGGGCAACCCTCGGTCTGATCATCCAATTCGCTCCAACAAACTATATGACCTTTGGAGCCTTGTCCTCTTATCGATATTGGATCAAATGATAGGGTTTCGTTAGGGGTGTGCATTGGTCGATTCTGTTCGGTTTTATATATTATCGGTTTGATTTATCGATTTTCATTTTTTAAATATGCTAAACCAATAACCAAACCAATAAGATATTTTTTATCGGTTTTTGGTTTTCGGTTTAACCAATAAGAAAATACTCATAAAATAGAAATAGTAGTAACTAACATGAAAAAAAATGAATCTTAGTTGCAACCAAAAATCCTACATTATGTGTTTTAATTTACAAGAATCTTCAAGTTTGGACTAAATGTTGTTAGAAAAAATTAAGAGTTTGTATAATTGAAATAATAAGTTTAAATTGTAGAAATTGAAAATAAATATATAATAAGTCCTATATATATATATTTTCTTGTTGGGTTATCGTTTACCCAATAACCCAATAATTTTTTTTTATAAAACCATTAAAAAAAGTTAAACCAATAACCCAATAACAATAAACCAATAACATTTTTATCGGTTCAATTTATCGGTCGATCCGATTTTTGCACACCCTAGGTTTCGTAGCACTATCTATTCACTAGACTCTTTTGTAATATCTTGACGAGCTGAACCAATAAGCGATACTTCGTTCTATCGTCTACTTTTCTTAGGCCAATAACTACGTAAAAGGCTCGTGGAATCAACATCATAACATTGCGCTTGAATAGTTGAACGACAGCTCTATCTACGCGATGAATTAATTATCTTTGGGTTCTATCGAATCAGACACTGAATAACATTTTTTTTATGGGTCACTATTATGTGTACTAACGTTATAAATACTTGGACCATCTTAAACAAATAAGATTCCAAATTAATAAATTGAAAGAGAATATTAAATTGATAGAAACAATAAACTATCTATTCTATTTGAAAATCAAATTTTTATTTTATTTTTTGAAACTAATAAATTTGAAAAATTGGATACTTTTTTTGTGGACATAAAGGAGATTGATTTAATGTCACAACTTACAACAAGTTGTCCATCACATCTTTCACGTGCAAAAGGGTCTAAATCATTAAAAAAAATAACAGTTTCGAAATAAAATTTAAAATTAATTATTTCGCATTGGTTAAAAAATAAAAGACAGTTTGATGCACTAAATTTTTATTATGCATAGGATTTGAAGGAAGAATCGAACCAGAAAAGTCTGTTGCACGCAGCCTCGCCCTACATTTATATAAGAAGTTGTTTCATCAACTTGAACCAGTGACCACCTCCAGATTACATTGCAACAATTTTATCAATTTGGTTGTAAATATTAATTTCGAAATATATCTTATACTAAAATAATGAAATTAAGTTAATTCTATAAAATATCTCAATCTATTGTAATACGTTAAAATATCTTTATTTGTCTCATTCCTATAATCAAACTAGTCATAAAAGTTCAAAGATAGGATCAACCAATTCTTGAGTGGCAATCCTTTTATATCATTCAAATTTATATAAATATTTTTTTATTATATGGTAGTGGTTAGTTTCAAAATCTTTTTATTTATTCTTTGCCCTCTATTGGTGGATATTATTTTACAAAATTTATCACGTTTTAAATTTTTTTCATTTGATATGGGTCCCAAGTGTTAGGTAATTGCTTGCAAGTTGAGATTTTTCTTTCACTAGTTTGTCCCTATTTCAAATAAAGTGAAAAATGTGTTTGCTTTCTTAATATTCTTTATGTTTGATTAATTAAAATATTTTTAAGAAAACAAATTTCTTAAAATTAATTATACAATAAATATTGAGAAAACAAGTTTCACAAGCGCGACAACACTCCCCTCCTCCCCCCACTCTCCGATAGTGGCGGAGTCAGGAATTTGACAAATAATGTGTAATTTTTCATTTTAGTTGTGTTATGAGTGTGTAAAAGTAAATATACGCTCATAATGGCCAACATTTAATTTTTGTACGCCACATAATTTTTTAACGAAGGATATACAACGCACCACCTGTAATACCCCGTGCCTAAATGTCACTGTACAACATACGACTCATTCCCTTGAGTTGTACATATAACATACAAGTCGTATGTTGTAGTCGTATCCAAGACTGAAATGATTGACATTCTGTTATAGGTACAACTCAACCCTTAGAGTCGTAAGTTTACTATACGAGTCGTATGAAGTTGAGTCGTAAGGGTAACAACCTAGG
This sequence comes from Capsicum pubescens, assembly GCA_030864215.1. Lineage (NCBI taxonomy): Eukaryota > Viridiplantae > Streptophyta > Magnoliopsida > Solanales > Solanaceae > Capsicum > Capsicum pubescens. The sequence continues at coordinate 44,647,416 of CM061538.1, forward strand.
TTCTCAAAGTTTCTGTCCAAGTTACGAGTGGGGGACTACAAGTCGTATGGTGATGTCACTAGTCGTAGGTTTAGACTCATATGTTATATGTACGACTCAAGGGAATAAGTCCTATGTTATACACTGACATTTAGGCATGGAGTATTACACCACCCTTAGCCTAAGGTGGCTTTGCCCATGCCTCCCTCGAACTTCGGCTGGTCCGAATTCGCACTCTCACTTATCACCACTCAGCGCTCTCCATCATAAAATTTTATGTATAAATGAAATGATCTTGAGATAATATTTTCTATTTATTTATAAAATAAAATTATAAGAAAACTATTTATTTTTTAAAAATTATTTTTTATATTTTCCTTGGTACCAAACACACACTAAGGGGAAAACCAATGATAATATCTTTATTTTCTTGAATTATTAATTTTTTTTTTCTTCAAAGATGAGAACTTTTACACACATGGGCAGAAGTTATTCCTCTTTGACAAATATCTCAAACTTTATTCTATATTGGATGCTTCAACCAATGGTTATAAAATATTGTTAATATATTTAATACTTAAAAGTGAAATTTTCAGCGGTTGCCCTTTTTCGAAATAATTATTTAATAAATAATATTTTAATAAATTTTCTCTTATTATTTATGATTTTTTTTGTTTTAGATTATGATCTAAAGATTTTTATTGAGTAAATTAAAAATCTTTCTAAGAAAGTATTAGATCATCATTACATTTATATATTTTTGTATATGTAAGTTATAGCTACCATTAGACGGCAATCTATATATTATACTTTTCGATCCATTTTGACGGAGTCAAGATTTTCATTAAGAAAATTTAAAATTTAGAAAGGTAAACATACGAAGAAATTACCAAAGGGATTTAACATACAGTATGTATACGAACAAAAGTAAAAAAATTATATATTTATACAGTGTAATTTTTCAACGAATACCTCCTTGAACAAGGATGGCTAGCTCTACCACTGGCCCAATCAAACACCGTTATATTAACTAAGACAGAAAAAGTAATACATTTCAATACACCTCTCTCGGTAAAAACAACATACCTAGTGTAATTTCATAAGTAGGTTCTAGAGAGAGTGGGATGTACACAAACCCAGGGGCGGCTCAACCCTTTGACGAATAAGGTGACCGCCTAAGGCCCCTAAAATTTGAAGGCCTCATTTTTTTAGTAATAATAAACTATAAATTTTGAAAAATATATTAAATACTAAATACTATTTATAGAAAAAATAATTTTTTTATATAAAAAAATTTAGATGGAGTTTGATATATCTAGTCCAGAATACCATGTGTCAAGAAATTAATCCATTGACTCTATTATTAATTAAAAAAATAATATTAGAATAAATTGATTATATAATTTTAAAAATAGACTTTATAAAAACAATTATTTTTTCTTAAAAATATAAAGGCCTCCGTTCAATTTTGGCCTTAAGCCACGAATTCACTTGAGCCTCCCCTGCACAAACCTTATGCCTACATTTCTATGTAGAGAGGTTGTTTTCGATAGACCATTGACTTGAGACCTCAATAAGGGATTTAACATATACTATATGTACTAACAGAAGTAAAAAGTTACATATCTATACAGTGTAATTTCCGGACGAACACCCCCTTGGACAAGGATGGCTAGCTCTACCACTGGCCCAATCAAACACTGTTATATAAATTAAGACGGAAAATGTAATACATTTCAATACACCTATATAAGCAACACCAACAATATACTCAGTGTGATCTCACAAATAGTGTAGTCCGGAGCGATGCACCTATATAAGCAACACCAGCAATATACCCAGATCTCGCAAATGATGTAGTTCGGAGCGATACACCTATATAAGCGACACCAACAATATACCAAGTGTGATCTCGTAAATGGTGTAGTCCGAAGCCATACACCCATATAAGCAACACCAACAATATACCTAGTGTGATCTCGCAAATGGTGTAGTCCGCAGCGATACACCTATATAGGCAACACCAACAATATACCCAGTGCTCGCAAATACCGTAGTCTGGAGCGATACACCTATATAAGCAACACCAACAATATACCCAGTGTGATCTCGCAAATGGTGTAGTCCGGAGCGATACACCTATATAAGCAACACCAACAATATACCCAGTGTGATCTAGCAAATGGTGTAGTCCAGAGCGCTACACCTATATAAGCAACACCAGCAATATAATATACCCAGTATGATCTCGCAAATGGTGTAGTCCGGAGCGATACACCTATATAAGCAACACCAGCAATATAATATACCAGTGTGATCTTGCAAACAGTGTAGTTCGGAGCGATGCACACCTATATAAGCAACACCAACAATATACCCAGTGTGATCTCGCAAATGGTGTAGTCCGTAGCGATACACCTATATAAGCAACACCAACAATATACCCAGTGTGATCTCGCAAAGGTATAGTTCGGAGAGGGGAGGGCGGTGTACGCGGACCTTACTCCTATCTTGAGTTTGTTTGCGATAGATCCTCGGCTCAAGAAAATCATTTCCAAAATAGGTCATACACCTCCAATACTATGAACTTTGTGTTGCATGAAAACTACAATAACTGCACAAAAACCCTCCAGGATATAGAGATTGTTGGTAAGCATGTTGATTACAATATGCTTTGTTACAAAAACTGCATTTTGGAAGTTGTAGCCAACAATTTAAACACAATATATCTGTACAAGCTGATTCACCTAATTCATCATCTTTAGTGCATACACCACATTCTTCACACCTCGGGACACATAGGAAGCAGCCCCTACACTTACAGATGACAAAATTAGCTCATGAAAATATGGTACGTTCAGCTCGACTAAGTTTGAGCAGGTATATTATCCGTTCGTATATTAACTCAATCCATTTTGACTCGTGTAGTCCAACCCATTTAAAAGTTTAATATCCCTTCTATCGTCGTACGAGAAATCTTGAAAAAATACTTTAAAAAAAAAAAAAAATTCATTTTGTTATATATAGTCATGATTAAAAAGAAATAAGTAATTAAATAAAGAGTAAAGCATCTAGTACCTCATGAACTATGACCAAATTTGTTACGAACTCCAACTTCACGGGGGGCCTATTACCCCCGAACTAAATTTTAACGTATTTTTATCAACCTTTTTAGCTGACGTGACACCTTTTGTCAAACTTTTTAGCTGACGTGGCACCTTTGACGTGAGCTTTATTTTATATAATAAAGGTGTCATGTCAGCACAAAAGGGTGATAAAAATACGCTAAAATTGAGTTCACGGGATGATAGGACCCCTATGAAATTAGAGTATGCCGTAACAACTTTGACCATAGTTCGGAAGGTATTAAATGCTTATCTCTTAAATAAATACCATAGTTAGGAAGGTATTGAATGCTTATCTCTTAAATAAAATATATAAAATTACTAAAATTTGGTAAGATTGTGTTGTAACCCAGTATACTTTCTCCCACTTTTTTAATTACTTTACTTTCTCTCTCCTTATTAATATACGTAACATAGTCGATATATACATAACATTCTATGTATATGTTGGGATTTTTGTAATATGTTTAGGGAGTTAGGGATTTTTTGTAATATTGGAAACATAAGTTGTGTATTTATGTAATTTTTAATATTTATTAACTTGATGCATTTTGACTATTAAAATTTCCCATATAGCCACTTTTCTGCCAAGTTGAGCTATGACCTGTTGTTCAGTTCGTTTTGACTCAATCCAAGTAATTTTAAGATGGGTCATTAACCCGCTTAACAAGATGCATTTTGACTACTAAAATTTCACCTATAGCCACTTTCAGCCAAGTTGAACTATGACATGTTGTTCAACTCATTTTGACTCAATCCAAGTAATTTTAAGATGGGTCATTAATAACCAGCTTATTTATTAACTTGATGCATTTTGACTACCAAAATTTCACATATAGCCATTTTTCAGCCAAGTTGGGCTATGACCTGTTGTTCAGCTTGTTTTGACTCAATCCAAGTAATTTTAAGGTCGGTCATTAACTCGCTTATTCATTAACTCGATGCATTTTGATTGGTAAAATTTCACATATAGCCACTTTTCAACCAAGTAGGGTTATGACCTGTTGTTCAGTTCGTTTAGATTCAATCCAAGTAATTTTAAGGTCGGTCATTAACTCGCTTATTCATTAACTCGATGCATTTTGACTGGTAAAATTTCACATATAGCCACTTTTCAGCCAAGTTGAGCTATGACCTGTTGTTCAGCTCGTTTTGACTCAATCCAAGTAATTTTAAGGTGGATCATTAACCCGCTTATTTATTAACTCGATGCATTTTGACTACTAAAATTCCACACATAGCCACTTTTCAGCCAAGTTGAGTTATGACCTATTATTCAGCTCATTTAGACTCAATCCAAGTAATTTTAAAGTGGGTCATTAACCCGCTTATTTATCAACTCAATGCATTTTGACTACTAAAATTTCACATATAGCCACTTTTCAGCCAAGTTGGGCTATGACCTGTTGTTCAGCTCGTTTTGACTCAACCCAAGGAATTTTAAGGTCGGTCATTAACCCGCTTATTTATTAATTCGATGCATTTTGACTACTAAAATTCCACACATAGCCACTTTTCAGCCAAGTTGAGTTATGACCTATTATTCAGCTCATTTAGACTCAATCCAAGTAATTTTAAAGTGGGTCATTAACCCGCTTATTTATCAACTCAATGCATTTTGACTACTAAAATTTCACATATAGCCACTTTTCAGCCAAGTTGGGCTATGACCTGTTGTTCAGCTCGTTTTGACTCAACCCAAGGAATTTTAAGGTCGGTCATTAACCTGCTTATTTATTAATTCGATGCATTAAAATTTCACATATAGCCACTTTTCAGCCAAGTTGAGCTATGACCTGTTGTTCTGCTTGCTTTGACTCAATCCAAGTAATTTTAAGGTGAGTCATTAACCTGCTTATTTATTAACTTGATGCATTTTAACTACTAAAATTTCACATATAGCCACTTTTCAGACAAGTTGGGTTATGACCTGTTGTTCAGCTCGTTATGACTCAATCCAAGTAATTTTAAGGTTGGTCATTAACCCGCTCATTTCTAAAATCATTTTGATAGATAAAATTCATAAATAGTGATTTTTCAACCTCTATATTGAAAAATATCCACTATCATGAAATTTCAAATCCCACGTGTGAAACTCCATTTTTTCTTTTTTTATTTCAAACATAGGGCTAAAAAGTGGCTAGTCGACATTATTTCATCCATTTTGACCCGTTCAAATTAACCACAACACCTACCTGCATTCCATAAGAATCTGGTTCTGTTGTTGTCGTTGTTGTTGTATTCTCGTGTTACAAGAATCTCTTGGACAATCAAAAACCTCTCTTATTTCACCACATTTCGGACATATATCTACGTCGATTGAAGGCTGATCAGATTCTTGTTTGAACGCGTATAATTCGCATCGCGTGTTGTAGTAATTCTTCTTTCTTTTTTTCATTTGCATCTGATTTATTCCCATGAGATGACATAGTGTTTGAAAATCCTCAATTTTCACATTGTATATGCCAGAAATAGCCAAGATTTTTAGCCTGTGGTTAGCCTTTGTAAGCAATTTTACTGCACCAATGACTCCCTCAATGGTTAAGCTAGTGCACCCTTGTAAATATAGCTGAAAAAAAAAATAGAGAAGAATTAAAGGATCTTACAGAAATAGCCGATGCGCGATCGGATTTACTGTTTACTTTTTCTAGTTTGATACATAGATTATATACTAATTATACATAAATATACATGTATTATACATCTGTCAGCTATTTTAAGTTTATGCAGTTGAGTGGACATCTATTCGGGTTAATTCTTCAAATATTAAGAACATAGAAATCAGCACTTAGTCTTATTTTTGGTAGGGGGCGTTTTCTTCTTTAATGAATCTTATACGACATGAATCCAGATTAGTCGAAGTTCCAAAACAGGAAAATTCATGGTTCATATGCTTTGTAACAAGAATGAATCTACTAGAGTTCATAAATTTATTGAAGTTAGTTTATTGATTAGTCAATAAAGGATTTTTATCTTCGAAATTTATTAGAAAGGCGGTGGAAAGAGAAAACATACAAAAATGATCAACTCGAAGAAAATATGAGGTGCTTGAAAATGATTGAAGTAATTAAATAGGAGGATTATTGTGACTTTAAACTTCGATACGTTCACCTAAGATGAAAATGATTTATTTCATTATTTGATATTGTGGATGAGTAAAAATCTAATTATTTAGTTATCGTCTCAAGATTAGCCTCGTTAGCAAAGGAAAGTGTGCCTTAAAGCCTTGATGACGATACTAAAACACCCATTAAACTAGGCGAAGTGCTCAACATATTCGCTTCAGGGATTAAGCATGCCTTCGACAATACTAACGCGAAGTGAATTCAAATTAATCGAGGCCCAAAACGAGTGCCCAATCCCAATAAAACATGTATATGGTTCTAACTTCAAAAAAAATCAACAAAAAATTAAGAAATTTTTGTGTGCTTCATGTGATTGAATCATTCAAAAATGCCTTAAAAGTGACATATTCACAACTTTAACTTGATATGTTCGATTTTATACTTCTTTTAATATTAATTTATCATATCTTTAAAATTATGGGTTCAAATCGAATATTTATTTTTAAAAAATACCACAAAGGATAAAGAGGGAAGAAAATTATATAAAGGACTCTACCAACCAACCATATCTTATCCATTAATAATAATAATAATACAATTTCATCATAAACAAAAAAAAAAAAAAAAACTATACCATATACATACCTTGTTGATATGAGGATTACTTGTAATGACTTGTAAAATTCCATCATTTGTTATCCTAAAGCAATTTTTCATAGCAAGAATTCTCAATCTACCCTTTGCTTTTGCCATTATTTTCACCAAAAAATCATCAGAAAATAGACTATTTAACGGTTTATCGACGACGATATTCAACCATGGGAGTATATCATGGTGTAGTGCATCTCTAAATGACTTGCAAACTTGACTTATTGATAAAAGTTCAAATAAATGTAGATAAGGTAAGATCAAGAACATAGCTTCATGTGGTGGACCTAATTCATGTGAAGGTGACTGCATCATCGTCGAAGTAACAGAAAGAAAAGCAACGACTGGAGTGGGAGAGTCGGGACGTTAAAAATTAAGAGTTACTTTTGATGAAGATAATGAAGGTAGATATCAAGTGAAAGGGGATCAATGGAGGAAGCAAAGTTGTGTGTTGATAAGTTTGTTAGAATGGGAAAAGAAAAAAATGTTATCATATGTTAATTTGGATGGATACATTTTGTATATCATGTATACCAATTGATTAATTATGCATGAGGAAAAAAATGATAAAAATGGTCTACTATGTTTGTGTTGATTTAAAGAAGTCCCTTAAATATATATTCGAGCGTAATTTTGGTCCTTGAAGTTTTTCGAAGTCAGCACTTTTGGTATCCAAAACGATGTTATTCTTTGCGCGAATCATCAAAATCGCGAGTAGTTTTGCTTAAGTTGTGTGTTGATAAATTTGCTAGAATTGGAAAAGAAAAAAAATGTTATCATCTGTTAATTTGGATGGATACATTTTGTATATCATGTATACCAAATGATTAATTATGCATGAGAAAATTTTTTTTTGATAAAAATGGTCCACTATGTTTGTGTTGATTTAAAGAAATCCCTAAAATATATATTCGAGAGTAGTTTTGGTCCTTGAAGTTTTTCGAGCAATCTTCGAGCCTCCAAAACGATGTTTTCTTTGCTCGAATCATCAAAATGGCTCTCCAAACACCGTCTAACTACTTGTTGAAGATCGTACATTTCCTTAATGTGCAATCGTTGAACATTCTTTGTCTAGGAAAACGAGTCAACTGTCCATTATATATCTCTAAATACTCAGCAATGTACTTCGTGCTATTTGAACTAACCACGCTCGTATCACTTTAGTTGTGTCTTGTGTACTACCAAGGCTTTCTAAGCACATTCGAGCCGAGGGTCTATCAAAAACAACCTCTACCTCTAAGTTAGGGGTAAAGTCTGCGTACATTCTACACCCTCTTAAGTCCACCCACAGAAAGTCGCCAAAAATGGCTCGTTCGCGCCGTTTGACTTGCAACATGGCCCCAACAGCCTCGCCGAACCAACCAGATCTCAATAGCCCGCCGGGGGGACTCCGAGTGATTTTTGCCCAAATCCAGGCTCGAGCCCCGGCCCACTAACCAAAAGTCGCCAAAGACAGTCCGTTCGCGCCGTTTGACTTGCAAAATGGCCCCAACAGCCTCGTTGAACAAACCAGATCTGCTCAACAGCCCGTCGGGGGCACTCCAAGCGATTTTCTCCCAAATTCGAGCTTGAGCCCCGGGCCCACCAACCGAAAGTCACCAAAGACAGTCCAGTCCGTTCGCGCCATTTGACTTGCAAAATGGCCACAAAGACCCCCTACTTTGTGGGATTATACCGGATATGTCGGCGTTGTTGCTTCTGAGTGCACGACTCTTATGCAACTCTCGAAGAATTTACCGCGTACTCACCAAACAAAATAACAAAGAATGCATTAAAAATGTGCCTTTTCAAGTTTCTCTTTTGGTGATTGTACGATCCAAACATACAAACTAAAACCTCTCATAACTTGAAATTTTCAGAAATTACATAGAGATCAACAACTGTAATGTCAATGATCTAAAGGTTCAACAACAGTCCTAAATAGAAGAACATAAACCTTATCAATTGAGAAGTACAAAAAACCTCCTATGGAATGTGTTACATAAGAACCAAAACTAGTTCCCACAATACAATGCCAAGCTGGTCCATATGTTGAGTCAAATTCCTGAAAAGTAGGAAAAAAAAAAAAGAGGTGAAATTTGATCATGGTGTCAACTATCTTGCAATGAGAAAACGATAGAAAATACGTCGATAGAAATGACACAACAACAACAACAACATACCCAGCGTCGTCCCACAAAAATGGGTCTGGAGAGGATAGAGTGTACGTATACCTTAAGAGGTAGAGACAATCTACGAGGCTTACTCTTTAACAACAACATACCCAGTGTCGTCACACAAAGTGAGTCTCGGGAGGATAAGAGTGTATGTATACCTTATCCCTACATAAGAGGTAAAGAGGTTATTTCCGATAGACCTAGGGGACAATCTACGAGGCTTACTCTTTAACAACAACAACATACCCAGAGTCGTCCCACAAAGTGAGTCTGGGGAGGATAGAGTGTACGTATACCTTATCCCTACATAAGAGGTAAAGAGATTGTTTCCGATAGACCTGGGAGACAATCTACGAGGCTTACTCTTTAATGAATGAAAATATATATGTTGTTACAACAACTAAACAGTGCCAAACTCCGCCGTATGGAAGAAGTATACTAAAAAGTAAAGAACCTACAAAATGATATGATCGTCTACAAAAGACCCTCAATCCTCTATACATCCCGGGACAAAAGAATAATAAACACGAGTACACGAGTTTTCTTCCAAGAGCAAGGATTTTCTGACCAATCCGATTCACTTGGGACTACTTGCCTTGGCTTCCATCTTAGTGACTCAACGGGACAATCTCAATTTTCACTGAGTTCGTTTCAGACCACATTGGTTGTAATATTTATCTTACGGGCAGGGGTGGGGGGATTTTATCCCACACATCTCCTTCTGCACGAGTAGATATCGCGCCTGGGCAAGTATATGTCAGTTCCGTAGATCAAGGCTATTACATAGAAAGGGATGGATAAGACATTAGGGATACAACGAGGCAGTAAGACGAAGAAAAATTTAATACATATCTCCTCACCACTTAAGCAATCTTTACTGTTCCTTTCACCATCACCCGTCAGCATTGTTATATTGTTATCTGTCCTGAGCCGGGGGGTCTATCGGAAACGGCCTCTCTACTTCATCTGAGGTAGTGGTATGATCTGCGTACACATTAACCTCCCCAGACCCCACTATGTGGGAATACACTGGGCGTGTTGTAGTTGCTTATTTTGTTCTCAATTTATGTTTGTAACGTAACAATACATCTGTCGCGTCTTCTGTGTAAAGTAAGTGTATTAGGTCATCAATACTTTTTTACGACCGACAAATCCATTTAGAACCAACCCTTGGGACCAACTGCAGCCTTTGAAACTCAGGGACATGGACGTTCCACACTATCCTTCTCCACTTAAGTATCAGATGTAATTTGCTCGTCGCAGTGACCTAAGTCACAAGTCCCTTAACCTTTGCCAATTGAGCTATCTGAGGGCAGGTCATTTACACTACTCTTTACGTATTCGTGTTCTGTGAGTATCCTACTAGCTACTACTACAATTTTTCCTAATCAAGCTTGTTGAGAGATAGGCATTCATTCGTTGTCACACTTATATGATGCAACAGAGCGAATGATCGATGTAATGATATGTTAGCACTACCATTGTCATCTTCTTGATCATAAGCCAATATACTATACTGATCATATACCTTCCGACTGAGAACAACAACAACAACGACATGCCCAGTACAATCCCACTCGTGGGGTCTGGGGAAGGTAGTGCATACGCAGACCTTACCCCTAAGATAGAGAGGTTGTTTCGGATAGACCCTTGGTTCAAGGATTCCGACTGAGTAGACAACCTAAAAGCAAGATTTTCACTCAAGGAAGATGTGTCGTGCATAGTTGATAATCAAAACCTCGAGGCGCTAAAGAAAGATTTGTCATATATACATAGCATTAGATCAAGTCCATGAACCATGAGGATTCAGGTAGTATTTGGCTATGTTGCTCGGAATCTTCAAAAATGTCATCGGGTGCATATCGGATCCTTCAAAAATAGTGCATTTTTGAAGGATAGTGACACGGTGCGTCAACATAGTTGAAGAGTCCGAGCAACTTAGGTATTTTGCAAAGCTGAAGATTTGAGTTAATTACATGTCTGTTTCTCCTCTCGTTTGGGACTACGATATCTGTAACCTTAGTTCTTTTCATTTCGACAATTATATCTAACTCACCTAGAGCTGAATAGAACAACTCTAGGCCCCGATCACTGAACCTACACTCGGAAGAAAACCGGATCTTCTTGATCCTTTCCACTCTCATCTTGTTAATCAAACAAAAAATCAGTTAGTACTCTGTAAACAACAACGACTATGCCTTAATACCAGACAAGTTGGGTCTGCTACACGAATCCTCACTGACCATGTTTTATCTATTTACGCTCAACTCACGTCATCATATCAAATTCTGAAAGTTGTTAACCACATTACAGAAATTAACTCAAACGCGATCTTATCAAATTCACATAATTTCCTAACGGAGGCGAAAATTCAGAGAGCAAAGCTGGAGAACACTTCTAGTACCAATTCTTGTCTTGGTCAGCCAATATTCTTTTTCGTGTTCTCCCACCTACTTATCGAATTCAAATAGTATGATCAAGGTATTTTTAAAGAAAGATAAATGCTCAAAATATCAAAATCATATATCAGGTATAGTTTCAGAAGATCTAAAGATTATCGTGTTTATTCATCACACCAGAAAAACAAGAGTCCTCGAGCAACTCGAACGAGCTTTCCCCCACCACAGAACTATCAGAATGCATTTGAACATACATTATTCGATAGAAATTAGCAAATCTAACCAAAGCCAGACAGTAAAATCCAAGAAAACTGCAAACCTCGGAATTGAGAAGCATAAACAAGAAGAAATAGCTTGGCATTACACATATAACCAAGTAATAGTAGTACGTTTTTGAGCTATGTTGCTCGGACTCTTTAAAAGTGCCTCTGTGCGTGTTGGATCCTCCACAAGTAGTGCCATTTTTTGACGATCCGACACGGATGGGGCTGTATTTTTGGAGAGTCCGAGCAACATAGTTTTCGAGAGTCAGAGCAAGGTATTTACTCATTGTCTCTGGCACACGTAAAGGCGCGATTTTGCAGAGAAAACAAGAACTACAACTTAGCAAATCAAGCAAAAACCTGTCTCTTGCACACATGAACGAGCCGCCCCACCCACCCCCACACAAAAAACTATCAAAACGCAAACTTTGAACACACATTCAACAGAAATTAGAAAATCAAACCAAACCCAAAATGTAAAAATTCCAAGAAAAGCCTCACAATTGAGAAACATAAACAAGAAGCAATGCTTAATATCGTATAAAATAACCAAGTAGAAAAGTAGTCCTATCGTTTTTAGAGCCAGAACAAGGCGTTTACTATCAAGTTTCGCACAAGCCATACCGTCAAGATTATCTCTTGCTCACTTAAAACCATGATTTTGCATAGAACACAAGATTCATAGAACAATTTGAACACACACACACACACAAAACTATCAAAATGCAAACTTTGAACACACGTTCAACATAAACGCGTTTACTGTCAAGTTTCCTATAAGCCATAGCATCAAGATTGTCTCTTGCAAACTTAAAGGCATGATTTTGCATAGAAAACATAAAACAACTTAAACACACACACACACACACCCCACCACCAGCACCAACAAACACATACATACACACACAAAAAAAAAACTATCAAAATGCAAACATTGAACACACATCAATAGAAACTGGCAACTTAAACGAAACCCACAATGTAAAAAGTCCAAGAAAACCATAAAGCTCACAATTTAAGAAGCATACACAAGAAGCAATAGCTTAACAACAACAACAACATACACAGTATAATCCTACAAGAATGTACACAGACCCACGAGATAGAGAGGTTGTTTCCGGATAATCCTCAACTTGAGTATAGCAAATCAAAACAGGTACGAAAAGGGTAAACGACAGTGAAAAAACTTAGCAACTAACAAGGAAACCATAACAACAAAGTACTGCAATAATCGAAACCAAACCCACAACATAAAAAATCCAAGAAAACCACAAACCTCACAATTGAGAGGCATAAACAAGAAACAATAGCTTAACAACAACAACAAGAAGAACATACCCAGTGAAATCCTACAAAGTGGATTCTGGAGGGGGTAGAGTATATGCGGTCCTTATTACCACGTGAAGGGCTGTTTCCGGAGAACCCTCAGCCCGAGTACAGCAAATCAAAGTAGGTATGAAAAAGGAAAACGACAGTGAAGAAAACATAGCAGCTAATAAGTAAGCCGTAACAACAACAAAACAGTGCAATAACCAAAACACCATAAAATATGTAGCAATTGCTTAAAACTACACAAATAACCAAATAGTACCTTTTTAACAGCCAAAGCTAGACATTTACTGTCAAGTTTCCCACAAACCATAACATCAAGATTATCTTTTGCACACTTAAAAACATGATTTTGCATAGAAAACAAGATTCATAGTTCAACTTGAACACACACACACACAATCCCCACCACACACACACACACAGAGACACACACACACCACACAAAACTATCAAGTTCCCCACAAGCCATAGCATCAAGATTCTCTCTTGCACACTTAAGAACATGATTTTGCATAGAATACAAGATTCATAAAACATCTTGAACACACACACCCCACTACCACCACCACACACACACCCCACACAAAACTATCAAAATGCAACTTTGAACACACATTCAACATAAACTAGCAAATGAAACACAAACCTCACAATTGACAAGCATAAACAAGAAACAACAGCTTAATATCGCACAAAATAACCAAGCAGAAGTAGTAAGTACCTTTTTAAGAGCCAAAGCAAGTCGTTTACTATCAAGTTTCCCAGAAGCCATAACATCAAGATTCTATCTTGCACACTTAAAAGCATGATTTTGCATTGAAAAATTTCTAGAACAACTTGAACACACACACACACACACCCCACCACCATACACACACAATCCCCACCACACACACACAGACACACACACACACACACACACACACACACACACCCCACCACCATACACACACAATCCCCACCACACACACACAGACACACACACACACACACACACACACCACACAAAACTATCAAGTTCCCCACAAGCCATAGCATCAGGATTCTCTCTTGCACTCTTAAAAACATGATTTTGCATAGAAAACAAGATTCATAAAACATCTTGAACACACACACCCCACTACCACCACCACACACACACCCCACACAAAACTATCAAAATGCAACTTTGAACACACATTCAACATAAACTAGCAAATGAAACACAAACCTCACAATTGACAAGCATAAACAAGAAACAACAGCTTAATATCGCACAAAATAACCAAGCAGAAGTAGTAAGTACCTTTTTAAGAGCCAAAGCAAGTCGTTTACTATCAAGTTTCCCAGAAGCCATAGCATCAAGATTCTATCTTGCACACTTAAAAGCATGATTTTGCATTGAAAAATTTCTAGAACAACTTGAACACACACACACACACACCCCACCACCATACACACACAATCCCCACCACACACACACAGACGCACACACACACACACACACCCCACCACCATACACACACAATCCCCACCACACACACACAGACACACACACACACACACACACACACCACACAAAACTATCAAGTTCCCCACAAGCCATAGCATCAGGATTCTCTCTTGCACTCTTAAAAACATGATTTTGCATAGAAAACAAGATTCATAGAACATCTTGAACACACACACCCATCCACCACCTCCACACACACACACACACACACACCCCACCACACACACACCACAAAACTATCAAAATGCAAACTTTGAATACACATTCAACATAAACCAGCAAATCAAACACAAACCTCACAATTGACAAGCATAAACAGGAAACAAAAGTTTAATATCACACAAAATAACCAAGCAGAAGTAGTAAGTACCTTTTTAAGAGCCAAAGCAAGTAGTTTACTATCAAGTTTCCCACAAGCCATAGCATCAAGATTCTCTCTTACACACTAAAAAACATGCTTTTGCAAAGAAAACAAGATTCATAGTACAACTTGAGCCACCCACCCCCCACCACACACACACACACAAACCCCACACAAAACTATCAAAATGCAAACTTTGAACACACATTCAACATAAACTAGCAAATCAAACACAAACCTCACAATTGAAAAGCATAAATAAGAAACAATAGCTTAATATCAAACTAAGTACCTTTTTAAGAGCCAAAGCAAGACGTTTACTGTCAAGTTTCCCACAAGCCATAGCATCAAGATTCTCTCTTGCACACTTAAAAGCATGATTTTGCAATGAAAATGACATATCTGAAGCTCTCACACTTACATTCCAATGCTCATTCTGCTGTTTTTCCTCAACTGATTTCTTCTTCAATATCAAACTGTTCAAGAACTTGCTCCTTCTCTCTAACTCTTCTTCTGCTTTCTCCATTGCCATTCACTCCCTTCCTTCCACTAACTCACTCATCATCATTCTTCTGTTTCAGTATCAGTAGACAAAACAGCAAAAAGGGTGCTCTTTTTTCAAGAAAAAAGTTAAAGAAAAAGAAGAGGTTGGACAAGAAAGTGAATGAAAGAAACTGTGTGTATTATTTTGCCTTTTTTTTTGGTCAAAGTGTTTTTGTTACTTTTGAACTTAAATGTTGGAGTAACCGCTGAAGTTGTTATAACATGTTCTAAAGGTTATGAATTAAAGCTGCGAAAATAGTCTCCGATAAAAACGTAACGTAATAAAGTGAAGAAAGAAACTGTGTACTGTTTTGCTTTTTCATTTTATTGGTCAAAGTCTTTTGGTTACTTCTAAAGGAAGATCGAAGTAATCGGTAAAGTTGTTGTTATGTGATCTAGTAGTCACGGGTTCAAATAGAGAAATAACAACCCGCACAACTGCAGTGTAAGACAACATGTAATAAACTCTTGTCGTTTGGTCTTTTTTCGAATTTAGTGCATAGCGGAAGCTTTAGAACATCAAGCTGTTAATTTTTTTGTTACTTATGAAGGGAGCTCGAGAATTTGGGGTGGATTTAGAGAGTAGGTGGGATTCTCGAAACTCATTAATTTTTATGCGGATTTTATATTTATATCGAAAAAACTAGTAATATATAAGAAGTGTAAGTTGAAAAATCATAAATGAAACGTGTTATTTCTTGTTAAACCTTTGTAGACCTCTTGATTGTGGGTTCTCTAACCTCATCAGCCATTATATTTGATTTTTATTTTGTTTAAGAAACTGATAAAATTGCTATCACATAATCTAAAAGTCACGTGTTCAAATGATGAAAACAGTTTCTCGAGAACAAAATGTAGCATAATACTGCTTATAATCAACTCTTATGATTTAATTTTCTCCCTAATTTCGTACTAAGCAAAAATTTTAGTACACCAAAATGCTATGTTTTTGCTACTTTTAATGCACCTATTAAAGTAGATTGTAGTAGACCAGGAACATTAGGCATGACATTGGAGAACAAAATTTAAGTAGCCGTCTGGCCATAAAAATTATTTTTTTTCGGAGTTGGAGTTAAAGATAAAGTTGGAGTTGGAGTTGTGTTTAATCATGTCTTTTTGAAAATCTTTTTTTAGACTTTTGAAAAACTTTTTTAAATATAATTTTATGCCCTCAACTTTTAAAAATTATCAAAATCACCCAACTACTGATTTACCTACTAACATACAACCAAATATTGAGAAAACAATTTATATATCTTCAATTGATAAAATAATTAACAACAAACTAATTATTATAGTTGTTATTCTTCTAAAATCTGAATAAAAATATCACAAGCACAAGCTAAATAAGTTTATCTAACCATAATCAATTAAATAGAGAAAAATATATTTTGATAAATATGATTGATAGATATAAATATATTTTATATATTCTTAAATTTGTTGATGAAAATTCTTAATTATTTTCACTTGAATTAATTATTTTATTGAATTTGGTCTTTTTTTTTTAAATTACGGAATTTAGTTAATAAGAGGGGTTTGTGTAAAAATTTAAAGATTGAGATTATATGTAATAATAATGGAAGTGGAAAAAGGGGAAAACAACAAAAAGTTGTTTTCCATTTTTGAAATTTTATTCCGGAATTATTTTTCAAAGTTTCATGGCCAAACATCATAATTTCTAACTCCGGAAAAAATTTTCGAAAAAAAGGAGAAAATATCCATGGCGAAGCGGGCCCTAAATGTTTGTCTTGTGGAACTTGCCTCCATTTTACTTCAGCTCAATTATTAGTAGGTTTATTATTCGATTTTTAAATTTATCACTAAATTTTATTTAAGTTATAGAGTGACCACTAAGAATTCTAACATGATTGGACTCATCTTGTAAATTCTTGTAAAGCCATCAAGAACTTAAGGGATCGTTTGGTGTATGTATAAGGGATAAATAATCTCAAAATAAAATGAAGAATTATTTTATTTTATGTTTGGTGTGAGATATTAGTTAGTAGTGGATTTATTTATCTCATCATTTACATCATAGTGATGGGATTAGTTATGCGATATACTTGATGGGACAAATAATTTCGAGATAACTAATTCCAGAATTAATTATGGACAAACAACATAAATTTCGATAGTTTGAAGCTTAATTACAGAAAATTCCAACATTTTGCGTGATTACCAAAAATCTTAATTTTGGATATGTCGAAATACACAAGAAAAAGAAAGCCTACTTACATTAATTTTTTCATATATTTTTTTTTACTGTAACTGATATTTTTTTTTTTTGTGAAAATACGATTTTATCTATTGTGAAATCTTTTATTAAAGGAAAAAATTTAAATTATTTTTTTAATGGTTTTCTCACTCTTAATATATCGTAGATATACAATATATACAAATAGAAGTATTGAAAGCATACAACCCATTTAAGCCCAAATACAATTATGAATTATACAACACAACCCAATAACCCATTATCCACCAATCCAATAAGTGTCCTAAAACTATCTATTATTATATGTATTTGCGTTTAATATGCCGGTCTATCAAAGAGCGTGGGCAACATATTATACTCTCAATCCAGCATCTTTTGGATCACTTTCCGATTAAACTTCCTTGTCAACATCTTTTGGATCACTTTCCGATTAAAATTCTTGGATAAGAGTGATGTACTGCCTAGATATATAAGATTTCTATGTCAGAGCACCTCTGGATTGTTTCAATTTTATACTGATACATGAGTAGCTCTACTAAATTGAAGGCCTGCTGAAATCCTTTTTGATCACGAAGTAAGAGGCCTTAAATATATACACATACATATAAAATAATATTGTAATAATCTAAAGTCGTTTTTTTTATTCTTATTGTTGTTGGCATAATATTTTTAAAAGACAGGTAATGTTTAGCTTCGCATATTTATATAATTATTAATAAAAGAAAAAATTTATTCTAGTTAATAAGATGTTAGCCATTTATCTCCAATACATTAACATGGATGTTGTTGTTAAAACTTTATTATTAATATAAAGTTTGAGTTGTTTAATTCAAAGTTTTAAAATATTTCTAATAAAATTAGATAATATTTCTTTCTTTACTTTTTTTTTTGAATAATTTTTTTAAACGTATTTCACAATCTTCATTGTTATTTCAAGTGAAGTCGAAATCATAAAATTTACTATTAAAATTTTTGAGGTGTCAAAATTTCGGAGGTCTGAAACAAACGTTTTACTAGCCTTACTCTTAAGTTACCCCTGAATGATTGAAAGCATAAATTGCTTTTCAAGTTTTTATAGTTTCATAGGCGACATAATCCTATTTAAAGTTGTTATATATTTTGGATCAAAATCTTGTTGTTTTCAATTTATCCAAGATCTTGTTTATCCCAACTGATAATATCAATATGAACATCGCTATATTGTTGAGGCATTCGGGTTCTTGGCAGTCTGAAAATTGTATATGAACAATACGAAAGTTATGGTATTGTTGTATCGGAAAGTATAACATATCTGGATTTGATCTCGACGATTGTTACAAAATTAGATATTAGTGAATGTTGGAAAAAAAATAGAAGTAAAGTATATCGTGAAAGGTAATTCTTCACAACCGACGCACCTGTGATTTTTTTCCGAAGGACATCTGAAAAGATAATTTGTTTTTGATTGTTCAATTTTATATTTGTTTATGATTGTTAGTTCGTTGTTTTAGATGATTTAATTGTTCTAGATGTATATTTCCTGCTAACAGTGATATTCTATTGGTGTGTATCTGTTTCACATGTATTACAGATTGTATGATTGTTTAGAATGATAAGACGTTGCATGGCAGTGATGTATAAGATCAACATTATGTCGATGTATAACCCACCAGCTAATGTATAGTTTTATCATATATAATGGTTAATAAATGTTAAATTATGCTAAAGTATGGAATCTGATAATATAATGGCTAAGTAAGAACTTGCATATTACAAACTAATGTGTGAGAGTTCATTATTATACATGTGGAATTTTAATTGTAAAAACGTCAATGTTATCATATACAATAGTTAATAAATGTTAAATTAGGCTAAAGTATGAAATCTGATAATATAATGGTTAAGTAAGAATTTGCATTAATGTTGCAAAGTAATGTGTAAGGGTTCATTATACATTAGAAATTTAATTGTATAATGTTTAATGAGTAAGTTCTGTTAATCGTACAATTAATGTATAGTGATTTATTATACATTGGATATAAATATGGACTTTTTACTCTATCATTGTAACATTTTATGCTATAGTAATGTAGAGATAGTGAAATGTTTGTATGGATCAACCAATTCAATGTTGCAATATCTTCATACAATATAGTTTCATTGACAAGGTTATCAAATTTTAGAACATTACTAAAAAGATATGTCTTACAGTTGTATTAATTATATATTATACATACAGTCATTTGTATATGTGTTTGATGCTAATGTACATATAAGGCCAATACGATCTTACAAAATAACAAAATTAATAATCAGCATATTGAAGAAGAAGAAGAAGAAGATAGATAAGCATCCTTAAGAAATCCCTAAAACAGAAAAAACAAATCCAAACCAACATTAGAAATCTAACAAGTACTAGAAGTCTTTAACATCAACTATTATTATTGGGAAGTGGAAAAAATTAAAATTTTGCTATCGGACCCAATCCGATGTAGTGTTTGTATCTCAAAAAGAAAAAAAAGGGAAGAAATCAATCCACAACAGTTAGAACAATAAAAAAGGCAGAGCAAGAATGTGGGAAAAAAATATGCTAGAAATTTTTTGAAAACTTGTGGACCGATTTTATTTTATTATCAATTACGTAAAACTTTTGACAACTTTCACTTGATACTATAAATATAATAGTTGAGAATGAGATTAGAAGTTGCGGGAAAAAAAATATTTGAAATTAATTATTATTTCAAAATAAGTTAATTTTAAAAGTATGTTACAAATTTAGTTCCATAATTAAAATTAAAATTTATATACAAACACAAATATATACAAATACAAGTATTGAAGGCGGATAAGCCACTTATTTAGCTAAGCTCAAATACAATTACAAATAAAATAACAACCCAATAGTCCATTATCCACCAGCCAAAAAGTGTTCTAAAACTCTCTATTGGTATTTGTACTTACCATGTCTGTATAGAGGCGGTTGTGGTTTTATATACCAAAGAGAGGCGTCCCATTATACTGTCACTCTCATATCTCTTCCGAAGGCATTTCCTGATCTAAAATTGGAGGACAATTTTGTTTGTGGTTTCTACGGCTCATCACATGTGCATTGTTTTGAATACATTAAGGAATTTGGGATATATCAACTGGAATAACATCCAAAAATATTTATTACAAATTATGAAGAGGTGGATAGTACAGATTATGAAGAGGTGGATGAGAAGGACAAGATTAATAAAAAACTTCTTCACTATCTCGGAAGCAGCCTCGCCTATGACATTTTTTTGGAGTTCAGAGGTCAGGTACCCGTTCAAAGTTGTTAATTTGTTATATATATAACAGATAATAGTTTTTTACTAATTTATCCTATATTTTTTTCTTATAAATGTTGAGTTGATTTATAGGGGACCGACCGATGGTGATGTTACTGATTCAAAACAAAACAGGTTGATAATTGGATTTGGCATGTATGTTGATGGCGACGGTACTATTGATTTGAAATAGGTCAAAAAATACCTATTGACCTGATTGGGGAGATAATGGATATGCCAAAGTAAGAAGAAGCTTGATGTATGAGTTATTCCACCACTGAAGTATAAGGACCTGGATAGTCAGTCATTTGAAGGGCAATTGACGAAGTTTCTTTAAAAGGGGAATATTTTTTAAAATAGTTTTCAGCCTAGTTATGTTTGTAATGATAGAAGAAACTATTCCAAATGATGATTCTGTTTTAGAAGGAAGTAATGGTTCTACCACATAGTTAACCTCCTAACTTGCCTTTTTTAAGAGATCTATTCTTGGTCAATTTAAGAGCACATGCAAAAGTTTAATTTGCCAATAAACACTCTGAATGTGATGTTAATGACAGTTCACTACAATTATTCTATTCAATGAGTAAAGCATGTGAGTTCATTTCTCTATTGTAGATGTGCAAGACCAAGAAAATACTGGTTAGTTCCCTAGCTTTTTAAAAGTATTGATGTAGTGTTTGTATCTAAAAAAAACTAAAAAAAAAACTGAAGAAATCAATCGACAACAGTTGGAACAATTAAAAAAAGTAGAGCAAGAATGTGGAAAAAAATATGTTAGAAATTTTTTGAAACCGATCCGATCCGATCCCATGCATCGGTAGGACTAGGTCGGTTTATTGAACTCCATCGATTAGATGATTCAGCTCCTTGATCGACTCATAATTCCCTTCTTGTACAATCATTTTCTGGATGTGATATTTTCTTTCATTGTACAATCATTTTCTGGATGTGATATTTTCTTTCATTGTATAATCATTTTTTAAAGTGATTTTTTCTTTTGAAGATGGCAGTGCTTATAATTGATGAAAACAGTGTGGTGTTTGAAGCGATACTAAAACATTCCAAGCTTACTTATGTAGATGTGCAACACCAAGAAAAATTTTGGTTAGTTTCCTAGACTTTTCTCATTTGAGTATTTTAAAAGTATTGATGTAGTTATTTGTATCTCAAAAAGAGATACAAACTCTCTATTATTGTAGGTAACTGTATACTTACCATGCCTGTATAGCGGCAGTTGTTGCTTTATATACCAAAGAGAGGCGTCCCATTATACTGTCACTCCATATCTCTTGGATGAGGCATTTCCTGATCTAAAAGTGGAGGACAATCTTGTTGGTGGTTTCTATGGCTCATCACCTGTGCATTGTGTTGGAAAAATTACTACAATATTGATATGAAACTGCAATTAATAATAGTAAGAGAATAGTCATAAAAATTGTGTCGTGGCAAGTCACTGCCTTGAAAGCGATTTCGGCCCAATTCCGGTGCAAATCCTTCTAGCCGGTCGCTCCCCGAGCTTCCACAGTTACTTCCAAATACGTGCACTCGTGGCTGAAAGTTTGGAGGTTGCCCCAACCAATTGCCCAAAATAATTCAAGAGGAAGAGGAAAAAAGGAAGATGGTTTCTTTCTTTTTGTGGTGTATTTTTATCTTCTCCAAAGACACCTTTTATATAGTATTTGAAAGTGGAGTTGCAAGAGTGATATTTAATGGTATTAAAGAACCATTAATTTACATGTTACATAATTCTATTAGAACGGATGTTTAGAATAGATGTATTCATCTCCTTTGTAATGTAGAAGTTATTCATCTTTGCATAACACTAAATGAATGAATGCAGAAT
Organism: Capsicum pubescens; assembly: GCA_030864215.1. NCBI lineage: Eukaryota > Viridiplantae > Streptophyta > Magnoliopsida > Solanales > Solanaceae > Capsicum > Capsicum pubescens. The sequence goes on from CM061538.1 coordinate 44,670,130, forward strand.
TAATTCCACAGTCCCCCACTAATGCAAAGATAAAAAATAAGAATAAATTCTGAGCAAAACGAAGGAACATGTACTTAAGTATCAATATCTTTCTATTTGACTTGACACGTAGTGATATGAGACAACAACAAATATCCAAAAAGTGAAGTACTCTTGAACTAGATGGACATAAGTTGAGACTCCCACAACACATACCATATCCTTGATTTTAAGCAACCTCCGCGATACTACAAAGTGCTTTTTATGATCATGCACACAAACCTCGGGTCTCATGAGTGCTCTAGAAAGATAACACAAGTCTTTCATAAAAAGGTGACCAACCTTTTACACTCACATAGGTGATCCATCAAGTCTATCTCATAGACCACCTTAAGGCTATGGATCATTAAGAGAAAAAATAAGCTCAACCTCATAATACACTACCTCATGTCATAGGGATAGGATATGTAGTGTTTATTAAAGGCCTATATGGCTTCGTTTGACCATAAATGGGTCTCCATCATATTACCTCAATCCATGGGCTTTAGCCCCACCCCTCGACAATTCAAGGACCATTTTCCTTGTCAAACCCTTGGTCATAGGATCCGTCAAATTTCTTTTGGATCGTACACATTCCAAGAAAATAACATCATGTTTCAATAGTTGTTTAACTGCACTATGTCTGATGTGAATATGTCTCTTTTTACCATTGTATACACTATTTTTAGCAATTTCAATTGCCGTTTGTGAGTTACAATGTAAAGAGACTGGTGACATTTGTCTTTCTCATAAAAGCACATTTGTCAAAAGATTTCGCAGCCACTCAGCTTCTTGCTCTGTCAACTCGAGAGCAATGAATTCAGATTCCATGGTAGAGCGTGCTATACAAGTCTGCTTTGAAGACTTCCACGAAATAGTACCTGCACCCAAAGTAAACACATAGCCACTGGTCGAGCTAACTTCATCATTGTCAGTCACCCAGTTTGCATCACAAAAAACTTCTAAAATAGCAAGAAATTTATTAAAATGCAAACGCCAATCCATAGTACCTCTCAAGTACCTTAACAAACTATGAAGAGCATGCCAATGTTCACTACTGAACTATAAGTATATCTACTCAATCTACTAACAGCATAAGCTATATCAGCCCGAGTATAGTTCATGAGAAACATTACACTCCCAATTATTTTAGCATACTCAATTTGAGAAACACTAGAATCTTTATTCTTTCTCAAGTGTATGCTAGAATCATAAGGAGTTCTCACTGAAAATACATCAAAACGATAAAACCTTTTCAACATCTTTTCAATATAATGAGACTGACACAAAGAGAAATCATTAACAGTTCTTTTGATTTTTATCCCTAAAATCACATCAGCTTCTCCAAGGTCTTTCATTTCAAATTTAGAAAATAAAAATTTCTTAGTCTAATTTACAACGTTCACATTACGACCAAAGATTAACATGTCATCCACATATAAACATATAATCACATAATCCGATCCTATCATTTTAGAATAAACACAGGTATCAGATGAATTAATAACAAAGCCATTATCCATGCCTGCTTAAGTCCATATAAAAACTTTCTTAATTTGCTTACTTTATTCTCTTGTCCTGGGACCACAAAACCCTCAGGTTGAGTCATATAGATCTTTTGCTCTAAATCACCATTTGAAAGTGCAGTTTTGACATCCATTTGGTGTACCACTAAACTATGAATAGAAGCTAGAGCAATAAGAGTCCTAATGGTCGCTATTTTAGTCACAGAAGAATAAGTATCAAAATAATCAACATCATTCTTTTGGTTAAAACCCCTAATCATAAGTCTAGCCTTATATTTATCAATTGTACCATCAGGCCTCAATTTCTTCTTAAATATCCACTTACTATTTATGGGTTTACAACCTTTAGGAAAATCATACAAATCTCATGTATGATTAGAGACTATAGAGTTTAATTCACTTTTAATATCCCTTTTCCAAAATATTGCATCTATTGAACTCATTGCTTCATCATATGTTTTAGGGTCTTCTTCTATTAAGTAGATAGACACTAATTCATCATTTAAAGTATCGATATCAAAATTCTCAGTTAAAAAAGTGGTGATAAAATTAGGACCAAAACTAGTCTCAATTTCTAAGTTCATTTTCATGCTCATTAGCAATAACATCAGAAGCAGGCATAACATGAGAGTTAACCAATATAGATACAGAAGAATTATTTTGCACATCACTAGAGACATAATTTTTCAAAGGAAAAACATGCTGAAATTTTTTTGCATCTCTAGATTCACAAATAGAATATTTATTTAATGACATAAATCTATATGCAGCATTGTTTTGAGCATAACCAATAAAAACATTATCAAAAGTCTTAGAACTTATATTTACTCGTTTAAAATCAGGTAGACAAACCTTAGCCAAACATCCCCACACTTTCAGAAATTTCCAGTTAGGGGTAAATCCTTTCCATAACTCATATGCGGTCTTGTCTAACTTTGTATGAGGGACTCTATTAAGAATATAGCATGCAGACAAGACAGCTTCCCCCCACATATAGTTAGGTATACCTGAGCTTAAAAACATAGATTTCATCATTTCCTTAAGGGATCTATTCTTTCGTCCAGCTACACCATTTTGTTGAGAAGTATAAGGAGCACTAAACTCATAAATAATATCATTTTTCTCACAAAAATCTTTTAGAGTTTTAGTATTATATTCACAGCCCCTGTTAGATCTAAATCTCTTGATTTTTCTGTCTAATTGATTTTCTACTTCCGCTTTGAATTTTAAAAACATGCTTTCAACCTTATCTTTAGACTTAAGGAGGTATAAATTAGTGTACCTAGAAAAATCATCAACAAAAGTAATGTAATACTTCTTTCCACCTTTACTAATAGTGTTCTTAAAATATGCTAAGTCTGAATATACTAGTTCAAGCAATTCGGTCTTTCTGCCTAGTAACATATTTAAAAGGTTTCTTAGCATGCCTTGCTTCTATACACCTAGGACATTTAGAAATATCATCAATATTTACTGCAGGAATTAATCTCATTTTTTAAGTCTTTTAATATAAGCAATATTAACATGATCTAATCTACCATGCCATAAATTAACAGACTCAGCAATGTAAGCAGAATTAGAAATACTTGCATTTTTTTTAATCTCTTGATCAATGTTTAGTACAAATAAACCCCTATTAAGGTATCCCTTCCCAACAAAGTCTCCTCCCCGAGAAATAATTATTTTATCATTTTTAAAAACAAGTTTAAGACCTACTTTATTGAGAAGTGCTCCAGAAATTAAGTTTCTACGGAGAAAGGGAACATACAAAACATTGTTCAAGGCTAAAATTTTTCCAGAAGTTAATTTAAGTAAAAATTTTCCTTTACCCATAACTCCAGCAGTAGTGAAGTTACCCATGTAGATGCACTCGCCATTGGTAGATTCCTCAAAGTCATGAAATAATTCTTTATTAGCGCAAAAATGTCTTGAAGCGTCTGTGTCCAACACTCAATCAGTCTTGTTAGCTACCAGATTTGCCTCGACGATTACTGCAACAATTACTTCATCACCCTCTGTAAGATGAGCTTGGGCATCACCTTGTCCTTCCTGTTTTGGCTTTTGTCCCTTTCTTAGATAACACTGGACAACCCTGTGGCCAAGTTTTCCGCAGACAAAACAAGACCCCTTAGATTTTTAATTTGACTCTCTGGCTTATTGAAATTATTTTTCTTTTTCACTTGTTCCTAATTCTGGACATTCTTTTGTTTTCCTTCTTACCAGTCTTTTGCAATAGTACCAGAAGATTTCACAAGGTTATAACCTTTAGAAGAATTAAGAGAAAGAGCTTCCATCTTATCTTTGAGATGGTTTGCCTCCTCTGTTCTCATTTAACTGATAAGTTCTTGGAGAGTTAAATTCTTTCTCTTATGTTTCAATTGATTTCTGTAATCACTCCAGGATGGTGGAAAATTTTCAAGCAGAACATTAATCTGAAGAATCTCACACATCTTCATGCCCTCATTGAGAACATCAACGGTTAAATTTTCATATTCGTGGACTTGTTCCATGATTGATTTATTGTCAATCATTTGGACTTTAATCTATTGTTCGACAATATATATTTTCTTTTCTGCATCATCGGCACCATATTTCTTTTCTAAACTGTCCCATATTTCTTTAGTAAATTTACAGGTAACAAATAAATCAAACAAATGATTAGTCATATAGTTCAACAAATGTCCTCTAACTGTTTTATTATCCTTTTTGAAATTATTTTTAGAAATATCATCAACCACAACAGTGTTAGATCCATCAGTAGGAGGTTCATTAAACAAAACATAATCAACTTCTAATTGCTTGAAGAAAATCAGAAGTTTTTGTGACCAACGTTTAAAATTATTTTCGTCCAATGGCTCAAGTTTTGATAAATCAGAAAAAGTTTTGTTCAAATAAATAGCCATTTATCAATATTGTATGTAAGAAAATCGCTTTCAAATTGTTGAAAAAATTGCTACAATATTGATATGAAACTAGAGTTAATAATAGTAAGAGAATAGTCACAAAAACTGTGTCGTGGCAAGCCACTGCCTTGAAAGCGATTTCGGTCCGACTCCGGTGCAAATTCTTCTAGCCGGTCGCTCCCTAAGGTTCCACAGCTACTTCCAAACACGTGCACTCATGGCTGAAAGTTTGGAGGTTGGCCAAACCAATTGCCCAAAATAATTCAAGAGGAAGAGGAAAGGAGGAAGATGATTTCTTTCTTTTTGTGGTGTATTTTTATCTTCTCCAAAGATACCCTTTATATAGTATTTGAAAGTGGAGTTGCAAGAGTGATATTTAATGGTATTAAAGAATCATTAATTTACATGTTACATAATTCTATTAGAACGGATGTTTAGAATAGATGTATCCATCTCCTTTGTAACGTAGAAGTTATTCATCTTTGCATTATACTAAATGAATGAATGTAGAATTAATTCCATACATTGTTTTGAATACATTAAGGAGTTTGGGACATATCAACTGGAATACCACCCCAATGATCCAAAAATATTTATTACAGATTATGAAAAGGTAGATGAGAAGGAGAAGATTAATAAAAAACTGCTCGACTATCCAATGGTCGGAAGCATCCTCGCCTATGACAGTTTTTTGGAGTTTAGAGGCCAGGTAATCCCATTCAAAGTTGTTAATTTGTTATATATCATAGATAATAGCTTTTTACTAATTTATCATATATTTTTATTTTTCTTATAATTGTACAGGAGATTTATAGGGACCGACTGATGATGAAGTTACTGATTCAAAGATAATTGGATTTGGCATGTATGTTTATGGTGACAGTCTTGTTGATGATTATTTTAAAGTAAAAAATATGTATGGACCCGATTGGGGAGATAATGGATATGCCAAAGTAAGAAGAAGCTTGATGTATGAGTTATTCCGTCCCTTAGGACCTGTACTTTAATAAGAGGACTTAAATATATACACATACATATAAAATAATATTGTAATAGTAATATTGTAATAGTTTAGAGTTTGTCTTTTTTATTCTTGCATATTAGTTGTTTTTGGCGTAATATTTTTAAAAGACATATAACCTTTAGCTTCATATATTAATATGGTTATTTATAAAAACCAAAACTTATTCTAGTTAAAAAGATGTTGGCCATTTATTTTCAATACATTAACTTGGATGTTGTTGTTAAAACTTTATTATTAATATGAAGTTTGAGTTGTTTAATTCAAAGTTCGAAAATATTTCTAGTAAAATTAGATAGTGTTATGAAATATAAAGTAGAGAAGAAGAATAATAGAGAGAGAAGAAAGAGTGATTCTTATTTCTCTTGTCAGATTCTCTTGGGGAGATTGAGGATGATTTACAATGAATAAAACTCTCTATTTATAGGAAAAATTACTCCTAGTTTCTCGAGAAAATTGAAGAATAGGTGTCTTTTAAGTCTTGAATGAAGGATTGGTGGCATTGACCAACAGATAGGGTCAAACATTATTAGGAAACTTGATCAAGTTAATTGTGGACTTGATTAATATTTTCAAAACTTTCCAATCTTTTCAAAAATACAAATCAACCCAACCCACACCCTTTTCAATCCAAATCAACCACTCTCTCCTCTCTCTCGACAGCTTCTCTCAACTCTCTCCCAACCAACAGTTCTACAAAATTTCTCCCTTCAACCCCCGACGAAAAATAGTTGGGCTTCGAGTTCCCCTCTTCAATTCAATCAACCTATCTCTCATCCCTTTCTTGACAGCTTCTCTCAACTCTCTCCCAACCAACTGTTAAGCAAATTTCTCATTTCAATCCTCGGCGACTTCAACATCCGACTACAAATAGTTGGGCTTCGAGTTCCTTTTTGACTTCAATCGACGTGACAGCCTTGCTCTTCGGCCACAACAGCTTCGAATTCTTCATCGGTCTTTTTCTTCTTTCACAGGTAAAAATTTATGGCCTTTTTAGTTTTGAAGAAAACGAGAAACTTGAGCCAACTTCTCTTATAGTATTGGTCAACAATTTCAATATTTGTTGCACTAATTTGATATGTGGTCTGAATAAAACCCTAATTTCTGATATTTCTTCTCTTCTCTTTTCGAAGTGAATTATGATATTTTGTTGTTTGTTGCATTTTTTTGAAGTTTGATTTTTATTGTTTGTGTTTATAAAAACAAAAGGACAATTTGGTTTGATTTGTTCTTGTTCTTGGTAAAAATGGTGAAATTGCTATTTTTTGTATAACAAAATCGTGCTACTGTTTCCTCCGACAGATTACCCATCTGGTGCAACATATTAACCATCTGATGCAACAGATTTATCATATGATGCAACAGATCAACCATCTGATGCACCAAAGGAACCATCAGATTATAATTCTGATGCAACAACTTTACCATATGTTGCAACAGATTAAGCTTCGGATAAAAAATCTGATGCAACTAATTAACCATCTGGTGCAATGGAAGAACCATTAGATTAATGATCTGATGCAGCAGATGAACCTCCTATTGGATAAAATTCTACCAACTCTTCCCACAGGAAAAGTCCAAGACTTGATTTTTCCAACTGATCATTCATCTGTCGTGATAGATGACCCTATGTTGAAAGAAATCTAAACAATATTGATCGTTGATAACTGTTCCAACAGATCACTCATGTGTTGCAACAGATGTCTGACCTATTGTACAGACCATTCATCGTTCTCAACAGATGAGTGATATGTTTTGTATTATCGCAACAGATTACTCAGCAGTTGCTATGGATTATTTAAATGTTCCAACAGATCACTCATATGTTACAACAGATGATGTCAAAACAGTTGTGTGATCTGTTGAACAGACCATTCATCTGTCTTAAAAGATAAGTGGTATGTTTTGTATTGTTCCAACAGATTACTCATCCGCTGCAACAGTTTGGTTATATGCTGCAACAGATATACTACCTGGTGCAACAGATCGGTGATCTGTTACAACTGTTATTTTACTATTTTGCTTGTTTGATTTACTGTTATCATTTTTTAATGATGCATTAATCAACAATAATATATTATTTTATGTTCCTGTTAATTTTAGATAATATGGTTTCCAAAAGAACAGAAATCGAATCAAGTCCAAGTAAAGGAACAAGTGAAGCGGCTAGGCTACACCCACCACTCTATGAGCTTGCTTTACAAACGTTATCTCAATCGGGAGCAGAATATGATGAACACGGGGAGGAGGAATGTTTCAAAAGAGATGATGCAGATGCTAATAGTCCTTCCACCGAAGAGCTGGTCAAAGCCTTCAGCATTAATCGTTATCCTATGAGAATGCAGTGCGATGGTGCCGCAGATTTAATGGGTAATTTCGTGGTTAAGTCAGCCATGGAAAAATCTTTCGACGCCTTCAGAAAAATACTTTAAGAACAAAAATTGGATGCTTATTTCAGGGACAGCTGCTTTGGGAATATCTTGATTTGCCGGAGGACAACAATGCTCGTTTCTAAATGAAAATGGTAAATGAACTTCTCAAGCGTAGGTTTATGTATGACAACAAAGATAAGATGGATGAGGTGTGGATAAATTACTGTGGCATGCCTGTTTGTTTTGATTGGAAGGAGTTTGCCATAGTTACTGGACTAAAATGTTATCCTCCTCAAGTTATACTTATTCTAACCCAAAAAAGCACCCCGCACACCCAAAAAAGTCAAAGGCAAGTTGTGTGATCGTGATGACCTGATGTCCATTGTTGGTCCAAGCTTCAAAAACAAAAAATTGATAGAAGCGTTGAAAGATAAAAGACTTTCAAAGAAGCACAAGCAGTCATTGTGCTTGGTTTGGTTTGTATATAATATTCTTTGGGCGAGAGACGTTAACAACAACATAAGCCTCGATTTAATAAAGCTCTCCGAGGATCTTGAGGCGTTTAACAGCTATCCATGGGGGTATGAAAGCTTCAAAATGACTGTCAAATATTTGTTGACTCCGTTAGCGCCAAAGACAGTCAACTTATATGGCTTCCCATGGGCTTTCATGGTAAATGTTTCTTTCTTCTATTATGATATCATTCATTTTTTTTGCTCAATAATGGTTTTAATTTATTGGCGTTATTTTATAGGCTTGAGCGTTTGAAGTCATTCCTTATTTGAGACAACAAGTGAACTACCAGGAAGGAGTTTCCTGTCCAAGAATCTTGAGATGGTTGTCGGCCAAAACTGATAAAAATGCAAAATTTCTTAATCTCTTCAACCCCTCGAAGGATGCAGTAAGTATAATTATAATTAATTTTTTCTTTTAATTAATATTTTTTTTGAATGATCTAATCATCATTCTAATATATGTAATGATTTATGTTAGAATGTGCATCCGTCGCTAGTTCCGACCAATCGAGAGTTGAAGATGTCATTTTTTCTTTTTTTATGGTCTGTGCGAACTTTATCGAACCCTAAGGTCATCGACAGAATAAAAATGGAATTTTTTGGAGCAACAACCATTACAAGAAAAACAATTTTGAAGGGTGGGCTTGTTGTTGTTGATGGAGCTGTTGGTGGTGGTAGTGGTACTGCTGTTGGTGCTAATGATGCTCCTTTTATAGTATTTAAAGCAAACCATTATGAGTATGATCATACTGGTTATACAGATTTTGCCTCTCCCAGCGAATGTTCTGCATGCAAATGTCAAGACTGCAGGGCGAAACATGATGTAGTGATTAATTCTATTAATGCATTAACTGCTTCTGTAAAGAAATTGACATCTAAGAGAGGTCTCATTCCATCAAAGAGGATTTTATTTCCATCCTCTTCATTAGAGATTAGGGCTAAGAGGAGAAGGAGAGTGATTTCCAGGGTATTATCAGGCATCCAAAAAAGTGAAATTGCAACTCCTCTATCTGCGTGTTGCACTGAGCAACGTACAATGTCCAAAAGAGAGCAGCACGAGCTGAAGAAGGCGAATATATTATATGTCTTCCAACTGACAAAATAAACAGACACATATCTGTTTCAACAGATGACACATCTACTGAAAATTATCAAACAGATATATACATCTGTTGCAACAGTTGACTAACCTGTTGCACCAGATACTTTATCTGGTACAACATATGTCTCGTCTGTTTTAGAAAATCAAACAGCTCTTCGTACAACTTTTATTTGTACTAACAGACGACCTATCTGCTGCAACAGATGATTTATATGTTGCAACAGATGGTTCATCCATTGGAAATTATCACACAGGGTCTTCCTCATGTAGAAATTTGTCCCAACAGTTGATTCATTATTGCAACAGAAATATAATATGTTTGGGATCATTTAAAATGGGAGGAATACCTTTTTGATTTGCTAGAAGAGATGAGTTATCCTTTTCCATTTTGTTGTATCTCCGTGATTAGCATTGGCCAATTCTGGATATCCAGGTGGATGTAGAAGAAGCTACTGCTGAACATCATTGATAATAGGCTACTCTTTTTATGGAAATACGGAGAACAGAAAGCGCAGAAACCGTACGCAAGCGACAATGAAGATCCACGACGAGTAAAGCCGAATTCCATAGCACCGGATGAAGAACAACTTGTCCATACTGAGTAGATCTTTATAGCTTGAGCCTGTCAAAGCAATCCTTGGTAGTATACTTAAATTGTTGTTGATGTATTTATTGAGATCTGTACCCATAACATTTTTTTACATTTCATTTATTCGTTGACTTATTTCAGCTAATTTATAAAGGCTTCGATTTATTTTATTTTGTCTACGAATTTTATTTATTCCTTAGATTTGAACTTATTAATTGAAAAGGAATACTAGATTCAAATATTGCAACAAATAATGTATCTGTTGCAACAAACGATATATCTATTGTAAAATTCGAACAGATTTAGACATATGTTGCAACAGGTAGGTGATCTGTTGAAATTTATCAAACAGGTCTTCCCACTGTTGCAACAGATGGACTTTAGATAAAAACATCAAGATGCAACAGATGACACATCTATTGAAAAAAAAAGAACAAATTTAGACATATGTTGCAACAGATGGACTTTATCTGTTGCAACAGATGGACTTTATCTGTTGCAACATATGACACATCTATTGGAATAATCAAAAAAATTTATACATATGTTGCAACAGGTAGGTTATCTGTTGGAATTTATCAAAAGGTCTTCCTACTGTTGCAACAGATGGACTTTAGATAAAAACATCGAGATAATGCAACAGATGACCAACCCATTGCAACAGATAAACTATATGTCAGAACAGGTAGGATAACTGTTACAATGGATGGAAAATCTGTTGCATTATAAAAATTCAACTTTTGTTGGATATAAAAAATTGCCACTACGTGTAAAAAGATTAAAGTGAGTTGAAATAAAAAAGACGCAACCCATCGACGGTGTTCAGTTCAAACACCTAAAATAAAATAGGCATCAAGTAGACATGTTCATTTTAAACACGTAAAATAAAATAGGCATCAAATGTGTTAGTGTCAGTCCTGGCACATTTCGCTGACTTGCCGTCACTTGGCCCCCAACGGTCATTTTTTCCCCCTATTGTCTTATATATTCATCTTCCTCCTAAAATTTAACCCTAAATTTCCAAATCTTCTTTTCATCGTCATCTTCTTTTATCTATCCAAATTCTTCAAATTATTACTTTCATTTTTTCCAACTGACCTTGACAATGTCGAGCGCATCTTCCACTGTTTTTTGTGATAAAGATTTTTGATATTGTAAGTGTGGTCATGAAGCTCTGTTAAATACTTCTTGGACTCAACAAAATCCGGGTCGTAGGTTTTTTACTTGTAAGATTTCAAAGGTAATATTTTTTTATTTAATTAATTGATTAATTATTGACTTGTAATTGTGTTCTCTTTTTTATAGAAATTGGGTAGATGCGATTACTTTGATTGGTATGAAGAACGACACCCTTTACAAGTAAATTGTGTAATCTGGGGTTTGTTGAACAAAGTCAAGGCTTCTGAAGAGAAACAAAATCGAGCAAGAAGATACTACATTGTTGCCGTTATTGATACTGGTTTGGTGTTGTTGGGCACATAGATATTGAAGCCTAATTTCTGAAATTTTCATGGTGGTGTGTATATTTGCTACTGGTTTGTTGTCGACGAGCACATGGATATTCAAGCGTAACTGTTGGAAAATATCAAAAAGATTTAGGCATATGTTGTAAAATTTAGGTCATCTGTGGAAATTATCAAACAAGTCTTCCCACTGCTGCAACAGATTAGACTTAGATTATTAGATTATTCATAGAAATTATCAAAAAGGTCTTCCCACTGTTGCAACAGATTGACAATCTAATCTATTGCATTATAAAAAACTTAACTTTCATCAGAAAAAAATTATTGCCACTACATGTACATGTAATAAAGTGAAGGGTGACTTGAAATTAAATTTTTTTATTTCACAGGCTCTTTTATATACACAGGCTTCAAGCGTCCAGTTAGCACCCCATAAGCCTAGACCTCTTGCAGGTTTGCCACAGCGTTGTCGCACAGAAAAGTCGTTGTCTCGGCCATTTCTGTGCCGGTCAGCAAACATTCGATGTGTGCAAGAGCGTACGAGCCGCTCACTTTAGCGGCATCATCTTTTGAAAGGATCATTCCCCTGTTTCGACCTTCAAAATTCCATGATTTCTTCATCAACACTTCCTTTGGCAAATGATTCATCAGTTTACTCTCTCTCAACAAGATGGGCAACAACACCATCAGTGGCTCCACGAGGAGAAAAAGATCAAAATCGTCGATGAGAGGTACGTTGGAGTCATAAACATTGATATTTCCCTCCTCGAGTAGTATCTCAATAGCCCGATAATACATGTCGTTCACACTAATGACTGCAAGAATCCTTTTTGCCTCGGTCCAGCTCTTTTCGTGTGGATTTGGCCTGTCCCCTCTAACATATGTTAATGTTTTTTCTTCATCCAAGACCAACGTAGGAACTATGAAATCAAGTACCACACCAAGGGCTGACGCCTCTCCATTGAGTTGATCGTACCTATCCTTAAGCTTCTTGCAGAAGTCGAGGTCCATTATCCTATCGGCAACATCATAAGCTTCCCGGTACGTTAATTGCCTTTTCCTCATGAGGTAGAGAATTATGTCAACATGCTGTGAGATAAGAAGTCAATTTTTAAAGAAGTCAATTTTTAAATAGGTTAGTAATTGTAAAGATATAACGGATGGTCCATCTGTTGCATAGGGTTCTTTGAATCAATAATCCAACGCAACTTATGCAACAGATGTATAATAAGTTGCAACAGAACCATAACCAGTTGCACCAGTATACCCAGTTGTTGCAACAGATGTGAAATCTGTTGCGTAGCTTCTTCTTCATGGGGTAGATTAGAAGGGCTAAGTTAGGAAAAGTAAACTTGCCTTGTCCTTGTACGACATACGCATATCAGTCATAGTATGGAAGTCTTGGGGGGAAAAGGGAGGCCTGGGGTAATCTGGTGCGCCTGGCTTGGCATTTTTGGCCTGTCGCAGATTCCTCTTCTCTTCAGAGCCAAGTTCCGCGTATATGTCCACCTTCTTAACTGGCCCTTGAACTTCAACAGCTTTTGGAGAGGGAGGAATTGCAATTTCTTTTGAGTTTCGAGCGGAGAGTACGTCTCTAATTGCTCTTTTCTTTCTCATAACCAACGTTGTAGGAGTGTATGGCTCCCTCACCTTCTTGGATAGTATGACACACCTATTGGATTTGAATTTCTTGATAGCTTTAGAGATAACCTCTACTTTTTTAAAGAGTTTATCCTGTCTGTCCTTGCACTCATCGCATTCGCAACGAGAACACGAGGGTGAAGAGGGGTGAGAGGGACCTGTGTAAGGGCGAAAAAGGGTGTTTTCAAACATATTTATTCTTTATTGAGCATCAATATGCTCATCATCATGAGTGGTAGCAGCATCAGCATGCCTTCTACCAACACCAATACCTCCACCAGAAGAAGCACTCGGATCTGCCTTAGTAAAAGATTGGTCATGAAGAGCCTCAATATTAGGCTGACCTTGCTTAACGGCTCTTCTTATGGCTGTTGCTCCAGCCAATTCTTTCTTTATTAACTCCACCGTTGGGTCTGCAATAGTATTAACATGATCTAGAGTAATATAAGAAGTCATCACCGACTCCTCCTCAGTAGGCATGATCCATGGATGGACAACCTATAAAAAAGAAAAAAAAGACAGATGCATTTAAATCATATAATATAATAATTTTCATAGTTGGGCTACATTTAAAAAAAAAAAAAAGACCCATCTGTTGCATAGTTTGCAGTATATGGTTAAAATTCGTTTGAGTCTGGTTCAGAGAAATAGAGCAGCACATGGATAATCTGATGAAAAATATCAATCATCTGTTGCAACAGCTGTACAAGACGGGTAATCTGTTATACAATAGATGATCTATATGTCGTAAAAGATGAACGATATGTTATCAGATTAAATATCTGTTGCATAATTTGCAGCAGATGGTTAATCTTTTAGGAGTCGGGTTCAAATAACCAAAGCCACAGATGGGTAATCTGATGCAAGATATACCCCATCGCAACAGATGTCCCATCTGGTGCATCAGATATAACATCTCATGCACCAGATATAACATCTGTTCAATATCTTTCTTATCTTTGAGTAGAATTATTTTACTTGAAGAAGACGTACTGCATCATCTAGAGGGTTAAAGAGATCCGCCTCCTTAATATTGGTGTTGCTCTTTGCAGCCAACCACCTAAACATCCTTGGATGAGAAACCTCATTCGGGTAGTCCATTAACTACTTTCGGAGGGGAGGAATGACTTCAATTGCCCAAGCCTAAAAAGTGTAAACAGGAAGCAAGCTAAAAAAAATCATAATAACTATATTCAATATAAATTAATGGATGAGTAAAATTAGTGATTAATTTTACCATGAAAGCCCAAGGAAAGCCGTATAATGTGGTCGTCCCTGAGGATAGCTTTGTCAGTAAATATTGGATAGTCAAGTAAAAGCTGTCATATCCCCAGGGATAATTGTTGAATTTATCAAAATCCTCAACACGCGCCAACAAATCATCTTCTAAGACCTTGTTGACGTCTCTTGCCAATATAACCGAATGGGCAAACTAAACTAAGCACAATTTCTCCCTGTACTGCTCTGGTATGGTTTTATCCTCGAGATCTGTCAACAAATTCGATGCTTTGTAGCCACGTCGAGCAATGTCAAACAACCCATCTATTTTTTCCTTGCATTTTCTTGCCTTGGATATTTTGCGGGGTGGTGGTCCTTCTGGATGATGGCATCTCAGGCCCGTCACTATGACAAACTCTTGCAAGCCAAAACAAACAGGCATGCCACAGTAGTTGATCCAGATTTCATCCATCTTCTTTTTGCTCCCCTCCTCCGGATCTTTATCATCCCCCATGTACTTGATCCTGCGCTTGAGAAGACCATATACCACCGTCATAGGGAAATGTATACGGGCAGAGGGGTCCTCAGGCAGCTCAAGAAAGCGTCCAAAGCAGCTCTTCTTAAAAAGTCCGCCTATGTTTTCGTTCTTCATAATTTTCATAAAATGTTCAAAAAATTTCCCCATCTGACATTTAAGTACAATTTGACCAGTTAGTTGTTTTCCTTCTGGTTCATTTATCGGCATCGCAACTTCAAACCTATCAATACTAAAAGTTTTGACAGTATCATGCTAGGATGTCGATATTAACCCACGCCCCGTCGGTGATCCATTATCATCATGTTGATGATCATCCTCTTTCTCTTTCTGACTCTCCAATTCCTCCTCTTTCTCACTTTTATTTTTTTCATCACCATCTACGGACCCTTGTCCACCTCCCTCAATGTTGTTTTCACATCTCTCCTCAACTTTACTTTTCCCTGACTGAGATTGTTCAGGAAGCTCCTCCGAATCCCTTTGTACTGTAGCCTTTTTTTTTAGTGGTCAGACGTTGATCCACTTTCACTTTCTTTTCTTTTGGGAGACATGTTTTACCTACAGACAAAGAAAAACAAAAAATACATTACAGTTGATGTATGCATAGATTTTAAAAAATACATTACAAACACCACGAATACCGACACACCAATAGTCACCACCATAAACATCACCAACCAATGCCAACAAACAAATAAACACCACGAATACCGACACCACCAACCAATGCCACCATCGGTGCCACCATGACGACCACAAACACCACCACCACCGCCACCAACACCATCCAACTATACCACGACAGTCAACGGAACACTGTGACGGAAACTAGGGATTTCTCGAGTTCTTCCTATGATTTTACCATCAAAACTCAAAATTGTAAACCCATTCTCGAAGATAATACAACTAAAAGTTTTATTTTTCATCATTAACTTAAAAGCCCTTATTTTTTAGAAAAAAAAACAAATATAGAGCTCTTCTCGAACTCTGTTGCCTATGAAGGCAAACAAAACAACTGATACAAGCAAGAATGATGTCAAAAATAACACCTATGTGGTAAAAAATGAGAAGAACGCGATCTGTTGTGGAGGGTTGAGCAAATTTATTGAGTAGTTGTTGTCTGTACTATATTGTTGAGTGAGAATGAGAGAGAAAGAGCCAGACCTCGAGATTTGAAATGATGAAACGTTTTGTATGGGTTGATTTGTATTTTGGAAAAGAATGACAAGTAGTTTTGAAAATGTTAATTTGGTCCGAAATGATCTTAATTATTTTTAAAATCCTAAAATATATGCGTAATTTTTAAAATCATATAAAAATAATTGAAGTTGTAGTTGACCGAGTACTCTAGGAGGTGACCCTGTGAAAACTTACCCCTGGTCCTAGATTAATCAATTTAGGAGTCTAACATATGAACTCAATTGAAATTGTAAAAAACAAATGTTCAACATGTTGCGTCAGATTTCTCATTTGTTTTATATTATCAATCAGATTAGTTAACAACAGATTATGAATCTAATGTAAATTATCAAATAGATTAAGTCATCTGTTGCGACAGATTACCCATCTGTTGTAAATTATCAAATGGATTGTCATATGTCGCAACAGATTACCCATATGTTGTAAATTATCAAATAGGCGCTGCCATCTGTTGTGGCTGACCCTATGAGAACTCACCCCTAGTCCTAGATTAATTGATAGTTGACCTTATGAGAACTTACCCCTAGTCCTAGATTATTCAATCAAGGTATTAGTACCCTAGTCCTAGATTAATCAATTAAGGTATTAGTCTAACATATGAGGTAGTAAGAATCGGTTCGGCTCAGAGTGATCGATCACCGACTCTGGTCAGGAGGAACGCAGTACCGTTTCATCATGCAATTGACAAAAGACTCAATTGAAGTTGTAGTTGACCCTATGAGAACTCACATTCAATTAAGGTATTAGTCTAACATATGGACTCAATTGAATTATATATAAATAAATTTTCAACCTATTGCAACAAATGTCTTTTTTGTTGGATCAAATCAAACAGATTATGTAATCTGTTGCAATATATTACACATCTGTTATAAACTATCATACAGATTAAGCCATTTGTTGCGATAGATCACAAATTTGTTGTAAACTATCAAACATATTAAGTCATCTGTTGCAACAGATTACCTATCTGTTGTAAATTATCAAATGGATTGAGTCATATGTTGCAATAGATTACCCATCTGTTGTAAATTATCAAATAGGCGTTGTCATCTATTGTAGTTGACATTATGAGAACTCACCCCTAGTCCTAGATCAATCAATTAAGGTATTAGTCTAACATATGAGGTAGTAAGAATTGGTTCGGCTCAGAGTGATCGATCGCCGACTCTGGTCAGGAAGAACGCAGTACCGTCTCATCATGCAATTGATAAAAAACTCAATTGAAGTTGTAGTTGACCCTATATTCAATTAGGATATTAGTACCCTAGTCCTAGATTAATCAATTAAGGTATTATTCTAACATATGAGGTAGTAAGAATTGGTTCGACTCAGAGTTATCAATCGACGACTCTAGTCGGGAGGAACGCAGTACCGTCTCATCATGCAATTGCCAAAATACTTAATTGAAGTTGTAGTTGACCTTATAAGAACTCACCCCTAGTCCCAGATTATTCAATCAAGGTATTAGTACCCTAGCCCTAGATTAATCAATTAAGGTATTAGTCTAACATATGAGGTAATAAGAATCGGCTCGGCTTAGAGTGATCGATCGATGACTCTGGTTAGAGGAACGCGGTACCATCTCAGCATGAAATTGCCAAAAGACTCAATTAAAGTTGTATTTGACCCTATGAGAACTCACATTCAATTAAGGTTTTAGTCTAACATATCAACTCAATTGAAATTATATATAAACAAATATTCAACCTGTTGCAACATATGTCTTTTCTATTGGATCAAATCAAACAGATTAGGTAATATGTTGTAACATATTACGCATCTGTTGTAAACTATCAAACAAATTACGTCATTTGTTGTGACAGATCACGAATCTGTTGTAAACTATCAAAAAGATTAAGTCATTGTTGCACTTAAATGTTTTTTGATCCTTTTTTTATAAAGCAATTTAGGTATTTCCTGTCCGAGATAAAATAGTTAAAATACTAAGGCGGTAAAAAATATTACTTGGTACAACTTTGATAACTCAAAAATCTCCTGAGTGAGTAGGCTTATCTATTTTTTTTCAATGTCACCATCTCCTCGTGCCCCTCAAAAGTTATTAATGAATATTTAAAACCCTCCATATCTAGAACTGTCTCTCCTTTAGCCATAAAGTAGTCTAGACTAGACTCAACTCATAACTCTTCTTTTTTCTTTATTCTCAATTATCTTTGTTGTTTCCTTTTTTCCTCTCTTTTCTCTCTTCTTTCGGATGAGGATCCTTTGGGACTCAACCAATCAATATTTTTTCTCGACTGAACTGGATGTTCCGATCCATTTTCTTTTTTGACATTGCAGGTATGGTTCAAAGTTGCTCTTTTCATCTCGTCTTCTTCTTTGTATGTCATTTAAATTAGTTATTTACATCTGTTGCTATCAATGATTTACCCATTACCAGTTTACTATTTATTGAGAAAATTGAAGGAAAGGTGACTTTTAAGTCTTGAATGAATGAACCATTATTTTTATTAAAATATGCGAAAAAAGTCATCTGTTGGGAGAACTTAAAAAGCCTTGTTATCAGTATAGTTTTTTTTATGTCTTTTGTTTGTTACTTTGGTGATGCTGTTGTTGGGGGTGGTGGTTGTGTTGGAACTTGTGATGTTTGTGTTGTGGATAATGTTGGAACATATAGTGTTGTTTTGTTTGTTTCTTTGTTGTTGATGTTGGTGGTGGTGGTGTTGCAACAGTTTCCTCAACTGTTGCAACTGATGAATCAACTGTTGGAATAGACGGAGCAACTTTTTAAAGAAATCAAACCAGTAGCAAGGCTGGTTTGATTTATTCCAACAGATGGCCCATCTGTTGCAACATGTCATCCATCCTTTGCAAACAATGCCTCATCGGTTAAACAGATGGGTAATCTGTTGCATCATATTGGTCATCTGTTGATTCACTCAATTTTGTGTTACCCTTTTGTAATATTCGTTTTGTTCTTCTCTTGTTTGACATCAAATGTATTTCTCTTGTTTGCAGACAAAAGGAAGTGAAATTGGATCCACTTTTGCCTGGCCAGCATTAAAGGCTAGAGTAAAGATGGGTTCGGAGGAATAAGCTACTTGCAGATGGAACCACTTCATATATGGGAGGTATGTATTACTGATCAACCTATCATGAAAACACACATCCAGTACAATGATTTTGTGAATATTTATTCGTTACCTATTAGGCATTAATTCTTCAAACAAGATATGGAATTTTACAATTAAGATTGTTAGGTTCGAACTGGTAAGGCTGAGGGACCAAGACGGTGGTGTCGATATCCCATTACAATTTAATGACGATTTATGCTCATTTTTTTGTGTCAAGTTTGGGGAAGGGTTCAAGTTTTTGGCGATAGTGTAAATATCCAATAGTGATTGGACCGGTTTTAAAGGCACAATGGACTTCTTGAAAGGCCTCAGAAGCCTCACAATGCAACAAACAATGATAGAACAAATAGAAATTACCCTGGTCTAAATTTATATGGATGGGTTATTGGAGGAGACTATTATACAACAGAAGGTGTTTGGGAGAAAACCTGTGCGGGAAGAGGGAGGTTGAGAAGGTCATATATCATCTTAGTACTTGTTTAAGAGGATACACAGGGTCGGAAGGAAAGTGTAGCGAAATTAGCTTATGAAATTGACATGAAAAATGAAAAAAATGGATGTGATGCGAATGTGAAAGTGTATTCAAAAATGAAAATCCATCAGTCGTTGAAGAAAAAGAAGAATGGTCAAGAGCAATTGACCCTGTGTATCCTCTTAAACAAGTACTAAGATGATATATGGCCTTCTCAACCTTCCTCTTCCCGCACAGGTTTTCTCCCAAACACCTTCTGATGTATAATAGTCTCCTCCACCAATCCATCCATATAAATTTGGACCAGGGGAATTTCTATTGGTTCTATCGTTGTTTGTTGCATTGCAAGGCTTCGGAGGACTTTCAAGAAGTCCATTGTTCCATTAAAACCGGTCCAATCACTATTGGATATTTACACTGCCGCAAAAATTTTTAACCTTTCCCCAAACACAAAAACATGTGCATGAATCGTGTCATTAAATTGTAACGGGGTATCGACACCACCATCTTGGAACCCTTCGGCCTTATTAGTTCTAACCTATCAAACTAAACTGTACAATTCAGGATCTTGTTTGATGAATCAGGGTCTAATCATCGGTAAAAAACTGCATTCACAAAATCATTGCACTTTATTTGTCTTCACGGTAGCCTGATCAATAATATACATAACTCGCATGCATGAAAATGGGATCTATTGCACGCATCTTATTCTTCCTACCCCATCAGGACATGTCAGTGTTGTTTATTCATCTGCACGAATATGATGACTATTAAAATGGAGGTGTGAAGAGTCGTGACTTTTTATCTTAACACATTCAAAATAGCTGATGAATCAAAATCTCCATCTGTTGCAACTAACAAATCAGCTGTTGGAAAAAATCAAAACATCTCCTCCAAACATATGGTCCATCTGTCGCAACAGATAATCTATATGTTGCAACAGATGGTAAATCTGTTGTGATAGAATTGACTTTTTTTTAATTAATCTGCACGCATGTGATTGCTTCTTTCTAAATATGTTTGTTTCAATTTAGTTTTCCTATTTATAAAATCAAGAGAATTTTATTATATTCTTTCAAGATTACCCCTATTATTAAATGACTAAATAAAGTATATTATTCACATTTATACTTTCTAATCATAATTAATAAGGCCAATTTGGTAAAACAATCACCTAATTTATATTTTTATTAATTGGTGTGCCAAGCTCATGGGGCCCAACTAGTACGTAACGGAGGGACTATTAAAAAGAGGTGAAAACTTTTTATCTCACACATTCAAAACAGATAATGAATCGAATACTCTATCTGTTGAAACTGAAACTAATGAATCAGCTGTCAGAAGATATTAAAACATCTCCTCCAACTTATACATAATTTCCATCTGTTGCAACAGATAATACATAAGTTGTATCAGATGTCTTATTTGTTGCATATACAAACCATCAATTGCAACAGATGGTAAATCTGTTTTGACAGTCGTCTGTTGCACATTCAATCCATCCATCTGTTACAGCAGATGCTAAATCTGTTAAAAATACTGAATGATCAGTTGCAACGGCTCAATAATAACGACTTTTATCGAGTCTCAAACCGCTATAAAAAGGTAAGAAGTAATTAGTGTAAAAGAAAAAGTCGCGATTTTTCATAGAAAACAAAATGCCACCAGTTTGAATGTAATTAATACAATGGAGCTGAACAGTCTTGCCTTTTGGACTGACACGTCCAGATTATATTATAGGTCCCTCAATCTTCATTCAACTCTATTTATTTCTTGCATTTTTTCCTTTCGTGTGACATCTTCAACAACTTCTCTTCAAAGAGCATATTCCTTTCTCGTTGAGGTAAGTATTTTCTGGCGTAAATTTACCAGTTGGTCGTATACGTTGTATTACATTGTGAATATTTTTCTTTACATTTTTCAATTCATGTGTGTTCTAGATATGGCTGATCTTTTTTCGGACATTACTATTCTACGCGACACAGTGCGGGAACTTCAAAGGCAGGTTAATGACCTGCAGAGCGAGTTGGTCGCTGTGAGAGCGACAATGTTCAGAGAGATACAGAGGCTGATGAGAGCCTTGCTGCTACGAGTTGATTGGACGGCTGTCATTAATGATGATGATAATAATAATTAGAATGTGTTTTTTCTTTTAACGTATGTATTTTAATTTTTCTATGTTGGATCTATACCTAATGTATTTTATTTTTCATTTAATGAAAAATTTACTTTTAGTCAGACTTTGGCGTTTTAATTCTTATTCAATTTTCATTCTGTTTTCTTCTAATCTAATGCATGTTAACATGTCGATGGTTGGAGGCAATGTTGAATCTAGTAGCACTAGCAATTTTGGCTTTTGAGTTCTTTCAACAGTTGGAACCGATTGGTCATCTGTTGGGTTTCAACAGATTATCCATCTGTTTTGATAGATTTTCATCTGTTGGAGGAAAGCATTCCAGTTGTTTGTGCAACTGTTGAGAATAATTGTGGTCCGCTGTATTATTTAAGTTCATGTTTTGCCTCATTTTATTGATGCACAAGTTACTTAAAAAAAGACATTTTGTATATAATAAATGATAACATTAGGTTCACAACAATGATTTAAATATATAAAAGTCCACAACAAACAAACAAACAAACAACAACACAAGTTTCTGCAATTACAACGATTATGGTGGATTATGATTCAGGCATGTAGTTCTTTTGTGGCCAGTGCACTTACATATGGAGCACTTGTTTCTTCTTGATGAAAATGATTCTCCAACTCCACGCCTCCTTTTATATGGCTTTATTCCCGGTTTGATAGTGCTTGGGTCAATATATGGAGGAGGTATTAATCTCCCCATAAGCTCTACTGGAACAACCCAAGATTCTTCGGGAGGCACCAGAGTAATATGCCCACTATATGTCATTTCATATTTTTCCACCGAATAATATTGAGAGGAGTGCTCGTAAACTTCAGGTCCATATTTATGGCCGTATTGAGCTCGAAGGGCTGCCATAGCATGTGGACAAGGTATTTTGTCCAAGTCAAAAACTCTACACGTACAAGATCTTGTTTGAAGATCAACCGTGGCAGCATCACCATGACCGGTGATACGGAATTTGTAATCTGCTATTTTATGAGAGAATAACCTATTCCCCAAACTGATGTTCGTTGATATTTTCTTTTCGATTTCGAGAAAAAATTGGGTTCTTTTTTCTAGGCACTTGAATTGCACACGCCTTTCGTTAAAAAATCGCTATATTTCTCGCTTATTTTTTCAAACATAGCCTTGATGGGAAATTCTCTTTCATCGCCAAACAATGAATTCACCAATTCAGCTATGTTTGATGTCATAATATTGTACCTATAGAAAAGAATCACTTAGTACGACATCAAACTAAACTTGTAAATCAAATAAGACATTAAATTCATAAGAATGTACCTATTTGCTGGACAAAATGCCCGGCTCCATCTCTCGAAATCGACACATGCAAGAAATTATGCTACCTTGGGATTCACATCCGCTATTTGATTGAAATGGTCTAAAAAATCCTCTCTACTATATGCTTTAGATGCTCTATAAAAAAGGATGATGACCCTTTCGTTGTGATAGTTGTTTCGAATATTCTCTCCAAGATGCCTGATGCAAAAACCAAAGTAAGATGAAGTGAAGAAAAGTGAACACATCTTTGAAATACTTGGATGCCTATTAGATACAAAACATAACTCTTCGGTATCTTCAACGCAGCGTCGCAGTTGTTCAAAAAAAAATCCATAAGAGGCATCACATTCCTTGTCCGCTACACAAAAAGCGATAGGAAAGATGTGATTCTCCGCATCCTGCGCCACCGCCGCTAGCAGAACTCCATTATACCTGCTCCTCAAGAAGGTACCGTCGATGGCTATGCCTTTTCTCAAATGTCAAAAACCTTGAATCCAAGCACCATAGGATACAAAAAAGTACTTGAACCTTCCATTTTCAATGTCGTCTTACTTTCGGGATTTGTGGACTCAATCATGTAACGGTACCAAGACTTCATACCCATTCTCGAGTGTCCCCCGAACCAGGTCCTTGGCAATCTCCATGGCCGTATATACCTTCCAATAACTGACCAAGACACCCAAATCCGTAAGGAGTTGATTGGCCATAAGCCTTGTTGAAGGGCCTTTGCCATCGGGGAAACTACTCCTGAAATATTCACCGAGGACCTTTGCTGTGGCGTAAGGATTTTGGCCCGAGATGTGCTCCGAACCACATGTGTGATGCTTTTCATGTTTATGAATGATGAATCTGTCAGAACTTGCGTACTTCACCGCTCTCAACCACCACTTGCAGTTTAAATTAGCACATTTGAAGCAAAAGACACTGCTCGAATTAATCACCTTCTTTATTCTGAAATATTTTTTCATGCAAGAAATAAACAAAGTGTTAGATAGTTCATTCTTGTCCTTGAATGACATTCCAATAAAAAAGCCGGTCCCGTCATCTTGAAGATTTCCAGATTGTGTCGATTGAGAAGAACTGCACATCGTATTGGTCGCATCAACGGGCGTAGGTATTTGATCATCATCTGGAATATTCATGTCCAGATCATCCAATCTATCATCAAAGAAGTCTTTTTTTTCTTCTTCTTCTTCTTCTACGTTCTGGTTCTCATTCTCTCTCGTCTTTTCAACCATGTACACCCTTAACACCGGCCTGGTTGAATCACTTAGATAAGAACGCAACCAAACCTGATCGGTTATCTTGAAAGGCAGTACCCTCTGATTTTCAAAGGAGTTGTGCATGTAGTTGATGGCGAATTCTACCGATTGACAATTCAGTCCACAAAAGCTGATGATTAAGTTCACAAAATCATCATACGAAACATCACTTTGGACTGTCATAGCTATCATCTCTAGCATTTCACCCTCCTTCAACGCCATACATATCGATTGCTCTTCTCGACCCAATGACCATGACAATCCACCCCTATTATTATTAATCCCTCCATTAGTGGTACCTAAATAAAGTCATTTATTAAAAAAAGTTGATAGTGATTTCATAGTGCCGTGAATGAATCCCAACAGATGTGTTATCTGTTGCAACAGGTAAGCGATGAGTCGCAACAGATTCTTACCTATTGGGATTCATGTTACGGGTTTGACTATCTGTTGCAACAGATGAATTGCCTGTTGGAATTGATGTTATAACTAAATCACCTTTGAAGCTGATTCCAACAGATGAGTGACAGTTGTAACAGATAATTAACTTGTTGCGACAGATGACTTACCTGATGCAACAGGTTATTAATCTGTTGTAACCTATGTTGGAATCGTGTTCAGGTTCTGTTGCAACAGGTAACTAATCTGTTGCAACATATATGTCAAATATTGCAACAGATGAGCCATCTGTTTAAACATGAATCCAACATATCAGTCTTTCTTTGAAACAGATGTCTCATCTGTCGCAACAGATGATTTATCTGTTTAAACAGATGGATTTTATGTTGGATTTATGATTGGGTTCTATCCATTATTGGAAAACAACAACACAATAGCAGTTACCCAGATGACAAATTCAACTAAAAATCATAATTTGACTTACCAACGTCTCCTATGAAGTAATGCCAAAGTGGAAAGTGATGTTAGAAATAAAATTTGACCTAAGAAATTGGTCAAATAGCAACAGTAGCGGTAACAACAACAACAACAAATGGTCAACAAGAACAAGATGAAGATGATAATGAAGTAGAAGATAATGATAATGAAGCAGAAGATGATGAATAAAGCAGCGGCAACAATGAACAACAAAAATCACTAAGAGAGAGAAATCAACAAAGGGTGAGAAGAGAGAGAAAGATGCCTTTTTTCCCTTCGTTTTCCGCTATATAGGCTAACATTTGGATCAAAGTGTAAATTTAAAAACTTGTGGGTTATTTTCAAACTTTTCCAACTTTCTTAATCCATAATCAAGTAATTGTCACCTCCACCTCATAATTAAGACTTGTGTCACCTACACCTCATTTTAAAACTCTTTTGTCACTTGTGGCCCAACCCCCTAGTTTCTCACACTTCAAATTCTGATCGATATCAACTAGATCTTGATAGATCTTATCTATATTTTTGATAGACATTCACTATAATATAAATATATTTATAACACTCCCCTTGAATGTCTAATGATAGATAATGTGTCTAGTTAAAACCTTACTAGAAAAAATCTAGTGAAAAAAAAACTATTGAAGGAAAAGGAGTACACATCTCTAACAATACGCATATAGGATGCCCCATTAAAAAACTTACAAGAAAAACTCAATGGGACAAATCTCCGTAAGAAAAAAAAAGTACAACACATATTAACTCCCCCTAATGGGAACATCCTTGAACCTTTGCATCTCAATCTTGTGCATCATCTCTTAAAAGTTGCAGTTGAAAGAAATTTGGTGAATAAATCAGTCATATTTTCACTCGAACGAATTTTTTTGCAAGTTAATATCACCATTCTTCTGTAGCTCATGTGTATAGAAAAACTTTGATGAAGTGTACTTTGTTCTATCTCCTTTTATGAATCCTCTCTTAAGATATGCTATGCTTGCTGCATTATCTCCGTATAAAATTGTGGGTACATTATCACATTTCAAATAATATTTTTCTCGAATAAGATGTATCATGGACCTCAACCATACACATTCTCGGCTTGCTTTATGAATAACTATTATCTCAGCATGATTCGGTGAAGTGACTAGATAGATTGTTTTGTATAGCTCCAAGATATGATAGTATCCTCACATGTGAACACATTGTATGTTTGAGACCAAGATTTATGCGGGTTAAATAAATACTCAGCATCAGCATAATCAACAAGATCGGGACTGCAATCTTTAGAATAAAATAAGATCATGTGTCTGATCCCATTTCGACGTCTTTTAGTAAGAGCAGAATTACACCCTGCTAATAAATTAATCTAAAAGGCTACATCCGGCGTTATAGTATTTGCATGATACATTAGTACATCAATTTCACTAAGATATGGTGCTTCATAACCAATCCAATTCGATATATTTCTCATTTCAGCTGATAATCTATTGCTTTTGAAAACTCTCCAAGAGTTCCAATAATTTTCAAGTTATAAACTTATGAATATAAGGATTATAAATAAGTTTTCCAGAAACTTTTATATGCTTCAAACATTTTGAATCCTTAAAAGTTTCAAATAAAATTTTTCAAGTGACAATATTCCGCATTTCATGTGTGACATCTTCAAGTGTTTGGATTGCAAATCAAATAAGTTTTATGCATACCAAAATGCATCCTTTCATGTCACTTGATAAATGTTTCTATGTCAGCATGCTTAAATAAACGTAGAATTTGGATCTTCGTAATCAAAGATATTGATGATATATCATTTCTAATCGGCTCACAGTGTGACATAACATTTTGAGATCTCATCACTTCATTATTTTCAGGTACCTGAACCTCTCATAAGATTTTATGAAGTGTTATGTTGTAGACTTTTCAAGAGCTCATTGCCTTGTTATTATATATGATATTTGTTCCTTATCCTTTTCAAGAATTATTTCATTTGAAATCGATTGGTCTGTCATGCTTCACGCATGCATAGACATTATCCTTTAAGGATAAAAAATAGGAGCACTTGCAACTTAATATGAGATGCTTTCGGCATTTGACTTGAATTATCTTTCTAAGGAGGATCTGATGATAATTTATAACATATTTCATAGCTGTTTATAATCTCTCCCTTATTTTAAGAAAACTAACATACATCCTCCATCTTATTTGAGGAATACATCTTTGTGCATCATGGTATATTATTAGTTGTATACCGCACATTAACTATTAGATGGAATATTTGGTTCCTGATCTTGAACCAATTGAGAGGAAAGAAATAATCACAATTTATTGGTCTAATGCATACAAGTGTTATTGCATGCAATATATCATATTTCAGAGCAACACATAAAGTTTTGTTCTCATTAGCAATGATTCAAATACTTATTGAAGGCATTCAATGTCAAACCATCATCATCAAGATGAATTGTCTTGATTACACAATCTGAAAGTTATGATCTTAGCGCAATTTTATTGAGCAAGCAACTTTATGAATGCCAAACTGCAGGTTGACAATACACGTACAAGTGATCATATTATATCGATGCATTTTAATAGATCACATGACTGGTGAACGGACCCATATTCACCTTTTATATTTTTCTGATTTTAAGAGATCAAATCCCAACATTAGTTGGTCCAACCTACTTATCCTGAGAACAAGCAACATACACAATTCTTGAAGAATCTTCTATTTCTTCAACATATGTCAATACTCAATATGCACATTTTTCGCAATGTAGCAATCGTTCATGTCAATATATGAACTTTTATACTAGTAAACTTCAAGTTTACCATGACATGTGCCTTTCTTCTTTAGTAAATTTCAGATCTACTTTACATGAATAAATTTTTGAATTTACTACTCAGAAGTAGATTTCAAATGAGCATAAGGGGAGGAGCCTTTTTGTAGGCCAAATGAGCATAATGGGAGGAGCCTTTTTGTTGGCCAAATGAGTGAAACGATAGGAATTGCAGAACTTTTGTGACTTTCGATGGGTGTTAGCCCACAGATTGTTAGGGATTCGGGCTTTGAAATTATTTTTAGGTGAACATCTTAAGCGGGCCCCTGATGACCTATTAAATCGATCCAGGAGGAGCCTTTTTGTAAGCCAAATGAGCGAAACGACATGAATTATGGATTTTTTGCTACTTTCCGTGAGTGTTAGCCCATAGATTATTCGGGTTGTAGGCTCCGGTAGAAATTGTGAATTTTTTGCGACATTTTGTGTATGTTAGCCCACAGATTGTTGGGGGTGGGGTTATGGGATTATTTTTGGGCAAAACTGCTTGGATGGTTCACTGACGACCTATTAAATGGATCTATAGGCTTTGGAGGAGCCTTTTTTTAGGCCAAATGAGCGAAACGACAGAAATTACAGATTTTTTGCGACTTTTGGTGTGTGTTAGCCCAAGGATTGTTGTGGGTGCGAGCTCTGTAATTATTTTTTATGAAACTTCTTAGGAAGACCCCTGGTGACTTATTAAACTGATCCATAGGCTTTGGATGAGGGAAATGAGCCTTTTTGTTAGCTAAATAGGGCAACAACAGGAATTACAGATTTTTCGCTACTTTTGTTGGGTGTTAGTCCACAAATTATTGGGGGTGCAATCTCCGGGATTATTTTTGGACGAAACTTCTTAGGCGGGCCCTTGAAGACCTCTTAAATTGATCCATAAGCTTTGGAGGAGCGGAATGAGCCCTTTTGTAGGCCAAATGAGCAAAACAACAGGAATTGAGAATTTTTGTGACTTTCGATGGGTGTTAGCTCACGTATTGTTGGGAGGTGCGGGATCGGAGAATTTTTTGGATGAAAATTCTTGTTCGGGTCCTTGACGACCTATTAAATGGATTTATAGGCTTTGGAGGGGCGGGGGGATCCTTTTTGTAGGCCGGATGATCAAAAAAGGCAGGAGTTGCGAATTTTTCGCGACTTGGAAAGATGACGAGAGAAATTTTCTGTAACTAAAATTCTCTGTGGTAATCAAACCCGCATAAGGAACGTGAGAAGAACACTCAAATATAAGGTTATGGGTTCCCAGTTAACAGTTTATTTTATATGTCAGGAATGCTAAACAGAAATATAGTGTTCAGGTAAAAGTTTTTGAATTCCCGAGATCCCCCTCCCCATACCCTGGATCCGCCCCTGGCTTCATTTATGTATTTTTTTTTCAAACTGCTTTGAAAAGCTTTATTCAATCCGAAAGTCTATTATACATATCATATACATTCAATTCAATCACTCAACAATAAATATTAAATCCTCCCAAGGAGAAGAACAATACATTTATTATAAAATTTCACTTTTAATTAATTTATTTTTCTAAAAAAGATAGTAAAACAAACACACACACACACACACACATATATATATATATATATATATATATATATACATATATATATATATTATCTAGTCATTCCTCCTTGAATTTCTGGAGCCATTGTTATCCCTTTGTTTTGGTTATGCATATTTGCCTGCCAACCTATACATATGTTGTAAACAAGAACCATATATGAGTATATCTCAAGAAATTTAAATTAAAAATAAAATAAAATAAAATATTCCTATCTGTTTTCTTTTATATAATGGTAATTGACTGAATATGTAGTTTAAGAAAGAAAAAAAGATTTTACGTACCAAAAATATCCTTAAAACTTATAGTGTTAAAGATACCATGATATTAATGTTGTTTCAAGAGCATGTTATTAAATGTAAAATGAAAAGTTTAATGTTATAAAAAGAATCAAATATGAAAATTTCATACAAAATGAACTCAATACTTTCTTCTTTTTCTTCTCAAATCTAATATTTGTTACTTTTTAGTATATATAAATATTTATGTTCCATCTCAAAAGTATTAGGTTTGGATGAACTCGTAACTAAGTAGCTGCATCGACCCCCCACCCTCACCCCACCCCCGCTCCAAGTCGAGTGGTGAGATAGTATTTAAGACTTCTTTATTTTTAATTGAGACAAGCAATTAGTATCCTACCGAACTATGACCAAAGTTGCTACGACATACTTCAACTTTATGGGGTCCCTATTACCCCCTTGAACTCAATTACAGCGTATTTTTGTCACCCTTTTATGCTGACGTGACACATTTATTACCTAAAATGAGGTCCACATCAAAGGTGTCACGTCATCTAATAAGGTTTACAAAAGATGCCACGTCAGCCAAAAAAGGTTGACAAAAGTACGCTAACATTAAGTTCAGAGGCGTAATAGAACCTTCGTGTCGTTGCAAATTTGGTCATAGTTCAGAGGGTGCTAGATACTTTGCTCTTTTTAATCGAAAGTTCCAAGACCGAATCGTGAAAATAGAGTTGTACACCCAAAAAATGGAACTTTTTGGCATGCATTCGATTAGTTGGATTGAAAACGAATACTAAAAATCATAATAAAAAAAAGAGGAATATAGTTAACCAATTGATTAATAGAGTCTATCGCCTTTGATATGAAGCGATTTAGTCACTTTACCCTTACATTAAAACTTTCTCATATCAATTCAGATTAATTGAGATGAAAATAAATATCAGATACCGAATGAGAAATTCAATAGACATGTCAAATCCACCATGTTTGAGCTCACGATATTCTTGGCACAAAGCACAAGCTTCACAGCAAAAAAATGAAGTAAACAATCCCCACAAGGACTTTCTGGTAACATGTATTGTTTTCTCATTTTTGTACGATAATATAAACATGAATAAAAACATCCAAATCCTGTAAATGCTGTTAATAAGAAATAAAATGCTCCACTTGCACAACAAACTGCAAAATTAAAATAAATCACATGTCAAAATCATTTTATCTCCACAATAAAAAATAAAATAATAATAACATAAACTGGTAAAGTTGACGTTATGTGATTAGGAGGTCCAGAGTTTAAGCCGCGAAGATAACTTTTGGTAGAAATATACGGTAAGGATGTGTACGATAGACATTTGCAGTCCGACTCTTCATTCCTAGTGCATAGCGGAAGCTCTAGTGCTCTGAGCTTTCTTTTCAGTAACATAAGTAGACTAATTTTATATATTGAGTTTAGGGAAGGTGATATGCACGCAATCTTGACGTTATGTGACTAGGAGTTCAAGGGTGTAAGCTGTGGAAATAACTTTTGACAGAAATATACGGTAAGGCCAATGCGTACGATCGACCTTTGCAGTCTGGCTCTTTCCCGGTCCTCGTGCATAGCGAAAGTTTTAGTGCTCCAAGTTGTCTTTTCAAGAACATAAGTAGCATAATTTCATAAATTGAGATTGAGATTAGGAATTTCTGTCAAGGGGGTTTAAAATCTGAAGAAAAACTAACCGAAGGAGGTCCA
Organism: Capsicum pubescens; assembly: GCA_030864215.1. Taxonomy (NCBI): domain Eukaryota; kingdom Viridiplantae; phylum Streptophyta; class Magnoliopsida; order Solanales; family Solanaceae; genus Capsicum; species Capsicum pubescens. The sequence continues at coordinate 44,701,729 of CM061538.1, forward strand.
ACATCTACAATATATACATAAAAATTATTTTAATCATGTATTAATAATATATTTTTCGTCGAAGGGGGTTCGGACGAACCCCTATTACTAGGTTGGCTCCGCCTCTTTGTTTAGGGAAGGTGGTATGTACGCAACCTGAAAATAAAAATAAAAAGTTTCATACTCCCAAATTAAAGATAGATATATAATATAATTTATTTGATAAAAGGTGCACGTTCGATCGAAATAAACTAATAAGATAATAATGTCATATGCAATAGTATAATTTTTCGTCAAAAAATATTCAAACAGATTACTCTTTACTTTATGTGGATATATCCACTACTATTGATAATTATTTTCAAGTATGGAAAGATTATTAGTAATTATTATTTTTTTTGTAGAACGGATTAATAAGAAAATAATGTCACGGAAATAGAATGAAGAACGTAAAAAAATATTAAAAAAAAGAATAACGTACAGCTTGAGACATCGGAGAAAACAGTCACATAGTCCAGTGTACCAAGTTCCAGGATGATTATTAGCAGAGGAATTCATAACTTGAAAATTTCAAAAGAGAAAATGATTAAATTTAAAATGCTTCGATGAGAGAAAATGAAATAAAATACAAAAAAAAGTATGTAGTGGTTTTTGTGAAAGATATGAAAATTATCAGTTGTAATTATAGTGAAAAAGAAAAACATTGCACTATCATCAAAGGATGCGGTGCAGTGGATGAGGTTGTTCCTTCCTTGACCAGAGGTTTCGGGTTCGAGCCCTGGGTATAAAAAAATTCTTGATAGAGAACGCTACCTCACAAATGAGGCCCTATCCAGTGCAAATCTGGATTAATTGGATTTCAATGTGGGTACCGAATATCAAATGAGAAAAAGAAAAAGAAAAAGAAAGAAAAGCACTATACTATTGTATGAAGGAAAGAGGCAACAAATTAAGGATGTAAAGTGACTTGCTTTTTTCAATATTGGTTGAGGTGGGTTAGTTGGGTTTCTTCGTCCTTAATTTTCTTTCACTTTATTTGAAAAATTTTAAGTTAGAGTTGAAGGGTTTAGATTGAGTAGGATCAAGATACAGTACTTGGATCGAGTGCAAGTTCAGTGACGTAACATATGAGGTTGGTGTGGAAGTGATGCTTGGCACGTGCATAGAGTATTTGGGTCTGTATTGGTGCAGGGTGGATGATTAAATGGAGGTGTGTCTCGTGCGATAAGAAAGTGTGATCAAAACTTGAAGGTAAGTTCTAAAGAGTGGTGATTAGACCAACTGGAACTTGGACCAAGTGCTCGCTAGTTAAGCACTCTCAAATTCAGAAGTTGAAAGTTGTCGGGGCATATTAAGAGGATAGGATGAGAAATGAGGATACTTGGGATAAGATGGAAGTGGCTTCGATGGAGGATACGTTGCAGGAAGCGAGATTGAGATAGTTTAGACATGTGAGGAGGAGATGTATGTATTCCCTAGTACGGAGGTGCGAGAGGTTGTTTATGAGCGGTTCCAGCTGAGCCATAGATAGGCCGAAGAAGTGTTGAGACGAAATGGTTTATTAGATGGGACATTACGATGCAGTTTCAGCTTACTGGGGGTGTGACCTGTCGATATAAGGTTGTAGAGGACACAAATTAGGTTAGTAAGTATAGTAGTGCGTTGTTATCTTATTCGTCCATACTAGTAGTCACGTATTATTGCTCTTGTAGTTTCATTAGGTCCTTCGATTTCTATTATTATTTGTCGTTTTTTGTACTTCAGTTATCATATTATTTTGTCGTAAGTACTGTTCAGAATGTCATCTTGTTATGCTTTCACTTTCATATCTTCTTTTCTGGACTGCTTTGTACTACTTTTTCTTTAGTCGAGAATCTAATGAAAACAACCTTTCTACCTCTGAGGTAAGAATAAGGTCGGCGGAACACTGGATATGTAGGATTATACTGGGTCGACAGAACTCTAGATATGTAGGATTACACTAAGGCGACAGAACACTCGATATGTAGGATTACACTGGGTCAATAGAACACCCGATATGCAGGATTACACTGGGTCGACAGAACACTCAATAAGTAAGATTACACTGGGTCGATAGAACACTCGATATATAGAGTTACACCGGGTATATATATTTTAGATTCCCAAATTGGCTTTATCTATGCACTTGACCCATTTTATAAACTTTCAAAAAGTCTATAATGACCCTGTGGGGTACTTAGCATGTGTAATAAGACACCTACTCAATAATTTGATTACAATTATCAATAAATTACCATTTTTATACAACTACGTTAAAATTATCTTCGTGAGACTTACAGATCATCTGCATGAAGCTATAAAAGTAGTCTTTGATACTTATATTAGGATAGAATATTTATATTTACGCTTTTTAAAGTGTAATTCTTCTCCAAACCCTACTAACGCGGGATATTTTATAACTTTTTTTTAAAAGAAAAAACAGACACAAGTTTATTTCTAAAAATAAATCAATAAATTCTTTTTGTAGAACAACCCCAAGAGAGATCCAACAAATTAAAAATCATGTCAAATTGAAAATAGAAAGTTAATTCCAAAATTGGGTGATGAAAGGTCAATTCATAGTAATTATTTATTGGAATATTTATGAAATCTTAATTTCAATTTGTCATTAAAGATAAAGTGACCAAATTATTTGATTTATAAAACGCACTATCTCAAGTAGTTGTAATAGGAAAACAAAAAAATGTCTTTTCGAACTATGTTTTTAATCATTCACTTTTATTATTGATAAATATAGCATAATTTCATCATAGAAATCATTACTTAAAAAAAAAATAAAAAAAAAATTAGCAACGGACAAATTTTATAAATAGATAGTAAAATTCATCGTTACTTCTATTTAACAACAAATTTAGTAATATATTATCAAAAAATTATATTAACTACGAGCAGCAAGCAATAGATTAGTGACGATATTTATAATAATTATTTGTGTGTATCACGTGAACAAGAACAAGAGGACAAAAATGTCAAAAGAAATGTCTTTTCACACCATATTTTTATTATTCGCTACAACTATCAATAGATATAACATAATTTCATCGTAGAGATCATTACTAAAAACAAATGTTAGTGACAAATTAATTTTATAGTCAAATAGTAAAATTTATCGTTAATTCTATTTAAAGACAAACTAGAGATAAATTATTAAAAAATAGTGTTCGCTACGAACAACTAGCAGTAGAAAACGATGATGGTCATATTTTCTTTTTTTTAATAATACATACATAAAACTTACTCCTCAATAAATTGTATCGAACTCTATAACGTAGAACAAATAGCAAAAGTTGAAAAAAATATACCTCTAAATATAGCGTCCTGCTAAATTTATTTTTCATAATTCCTGCTAAATCTAACAAAGTTTTTTAAATATGAAAACATAAAATTTTCAATTTTTTTTAAAAATAAATTTAATGAATCTCAATTGCTCAAAGAGTATATTTAAAGAATTACTTTAAAATTTACTCACACAAAAGGGACCATATCTTATTTTCTCCACTATACTACAAATTACTGTATCATTTTATGTGAGGCAGTTCTTTTATGAGATAAAAGGATAAAGGCCACTCATTTAGAAAATAGTACTAATATTTATTATATTTATTGTGGATGTTAAATAAATAATTATGTTGAATTTAGACAGATTAAAATGAATGGAGTATATAAATAGGTGAATGGTAATTTATTTATTTGTGTTCACTGCTGATAATGTTAGATGACAGTCTAATATTTAACATATACATAAACATATATTATATTCGAATCTAATATTATCTAATCATCTCAATGTTTTTCCAAAAGTTATACTACTATTTCATTGTCGTTATTGTTATTTCTTTCGTATATCGTATATTGCTCTTCATTTCACGTTATTTTGTTGTTGTTACTGTTTTTATTCTTTTTCAAACTGCTTTGAAATGCTTTATTTATCTAAAATAACTCATCTATCTTTACAAAGTAAAAATAAGATCTAGACACACTTGATGTTTTTCATGCCTTACTTATAAAATTATACTGAATTTATTATTAACGTATCGCATAAGATGAAAGAATAGTAAAGAAATTATACATATTATAATCATATGCATTAATCACTCAAGAATAAATATTAAATCTTACAAGCATTAGAACAATACATTGATAAGCAAATTTCACTTTTAACTTTAAATACAAAAAGAGAGAAATACATATATTATATTATAGTGAATAAATTCAGAGTTTAATAATCCATATTTATCTAGTCATTCCTCCATGAATTTGTGGAGCCATTGCTATCCCTTTGTTTTGGTTGTCCATATTTTCCTGCCAACCTATATATATGTAAAAAAGAAAAAAAAAAATTAATATCTCAACAATTTTAGATAAAGAAAATAAATTATTTCATTCGATTTTATATAATGGTGTTTGATAGTTTAAAAAAGGAAAAAGATTTTTTTCACATACCAAATATATAGCTGACATTGTTGTTGATTCAAGAGCATGTTATTAAAATGTTTAAAAGTTATAACAATAATCAAATATATGTGAAAGTGTCATTGTTTTCTAAATAAATTTGAAAATCTCCTATAAAATGTCATATAGGCCACAAGTTATTATAAATATTAGACAACAATCAAATATTTTATATATAGTAAGATTGACTAATAGAGTCGCCTTTAATAGAAAACGGTTTACCCTCAAAATGACACTTTCTCATATGAATTTAGATTGGTCGAACCCAAAACAGATATCGAATATCAAGCGTGAACCAGATAAAAAGAAAGAGGAATGTTGTTTGTCTACCAATAGACAAGCCACATCCACGATGTTTGATAGAAAACTATTTACCCTTACAGTGACACTTTCTAACAAGAATTCAAACTAGTCGAACCCAAAACAGACATCGAACACCAAGCGTAAACCAGATTTAAAAAAAAAAAAGAATGTTATTTGTTTACCAATAGACATGTCAAATCCACGATGTTTGATAGAAAACTATTTACCCTTACAGTGACACTTTCTAACAAGAATTCAAACTAGTCGAACCCAAAACAGACATCGAACACCAAGCGTAAACCAGATTTAAAAAAAAAAAAGAATGTTATTTGTTTACCAATAGACATGTCAAATCCACGATGTTTGATAGAAAACGCTTTACCCTTAAAGTAACACACTCTAACATGAATTCAGATTAATCGAATTCAAAACAGACATCGAACACCAAGTGTAAACCAGATAAAAACGAAAGAAGAGTGTTGTTTGTTTACCAATAGACATGTCGAATCCACGATGTTTAAGCTCACGATATTCTTGGCACAAAGCACAAGCTTCACAGAAAAAATGAAGCAAACAATCCCCACAATGATTTTCTGGTAACATGTATTGTTTTCTCATTTTTGTACGATAGAAACATGAATATAAACATCCACAAGCTGTTAATGCTGATATTAAACAATATAATGCTCCACTTGCTCCACAAGCTGCAAAAAAAAAAAAAATTACATGTCATAATTATATTTGGTTCAAAGAGTATATTAATAATAAGTTGTGTGGCGGATTCAGAATTTAGGAGATATGGATGTTCGGGAAGTTCAAATACATATATTGGCACCCAAAGCTTTGATGTTTCGTGTGGAAATCAAAGCATCCAGCTATCTTTTCGAATTCAGGGGTACTTTTTTTTCATCTTCGGGTAATGGGTGCCGGAGCATTTAGTACCTTTATGAACTATGACTGAATTTGCTACGACACACTTCAACTTCACGAAATCCTATTACCCCCTCGAATTAAATTTTAGCGTATTATTGATCCTTTTTAGCTGACGTGACACCTTTTGTCAATCTTTTTAGCTGGCATAACAGCTTTGACGTGGGCCTATATTATGTAAATAAAGTGTCACATCAGCATACAAAAATACGTTAAAATTGAGTTCAGGAAAATAATAGGACCCCATGGAGTTGGAGTGTATGTCGTAGCAACTTTGACTACAGTTTCTGGATATTGGATGCTTATCTCAAAATAATAATAATAGCAATAAAAATAATATATTCAGTGTAATTCAACAAATAGTGTTTGAGGAGGGTGCATGGTGTATACGCAATCTTATCCCCATCTTATAAAGGTAGTAGATAAACTGTCTAAGTTCACAAAATTAAATGACACTTGATATATTCTACGTATATTTAACAAAGACCATAAGTTATTTTCTTGAATTTCGTTTCAATCTAAGCCAAAATTAGACAAACAAATTAAAACGGAACACGTAAATTTAGCTGTTAACTTACAAACAGTTCCTTTGTCGACGATCTCAGCAATCTGTCCAAATGTAATACATGGACACCAGCAAGTTATACAACCTGAAAAAAAAAAAAAAGTTTAATAATCATAAATTTTAAAAAAGAATTCCAATTTTTATAACATAATTTGACTCAAACGAAATATAAATTATTTATAATCTTAAATATAACATAACATCATTTGTAACTATAAGCTAAAGTGTGAGATTTAAAACTAATTTTTTCTTCAAATATCAAAAGATGACATTCTTTTGAAACAAACAAGGGAAAAGGGTTTCAAATATATTTAAACTTTCACGAAATTTGTTGTAACACGTTTCAATTTTGTGGGGGTCCTATGACCCCTCTCGACCACTGCATAAATACACGCACACTGAGCACGTAAGGGTCTGAAGTGGTCCACCTAGACAAATATATGTCACAAAAATACAGTAATAAATAGTCGAGGGGGTCATAAGATCCCCGCAAAGTTAAAACGTGTTACAACAAATTTCGCTAAAGTTTAAATATATTTCTGGCTGTTTTCTCAACAGAAAAAACAAGAAAATAAAAGACAGTTTTGTGCACGAAGCATTCCCGTTTAGACGTGGATCGAGGAAGGACTATATTTCAACTAGGCCAACGTTATTAATAAGGCGGCATACTCTACTACTCATATTCATAACTTATAGTCACACGGAAATAACTTTATAATAAGAAAATAGGTCAACATAAATTAAAACAGAGCGAATAAAAAAGAACAACGTACAATTTGATACATCGGAGAAACAATCACATAGTCCAGTAGACCAAGCTCCAGGATGATTAGCCTGAAATTGGCCCGGCACGGGAATTCCGGTCGTCGGTTTTTCGTCGTAAATTGATGGAGCTGAGGGATTCATAACTTATATATGTATTAGTTTTTGATAAATAAAATGAAATGATAGACACAAAAATAAAGTATGTAGTAGTTTTTATGAAAGATATGAAAACTATGAGTTATATTTATAGTGAAATATATAAGAGAGTCAACAAAGGATGTCAAGTGACTTGATTTTTTATTTTATTTTTTTTAGTCTATGGTCAACAAATTAATGAATTTGGTTGGAAATGTTCTTTAGTTTAACGTGTTATTTTGTGCAACTTGTTCACTTTTTATTTTTTTTTATTAAAATTATTTTTGTAATTTTGTGGCCACTTGTTTTTAACCTATAGTTTTGACAGCTCTAACTTTTAAGCAGCCACGCCACGTATTGTTACATGTGTGGAAAATAACATAATATTTTACGATAAAAATTTATAAGCATTTGAGTATATATCAAATTAATATTTTTATTATAATTAAATAATTAAATTAAGTAAAATATATAATAATTAATCATGATTAAATAACATGAATTCTAAATTCAAACACATGACATACATGTATTGATATGGTGTATAAAAAAAGAATATATTTACCCTAAAGGTACAAATAAGATGTGAATATATCGTATTATTTTTAAATTTCATTTATATTGAATATATTATTATTATTATTATTATTTTCTTTGTGTTCGAAGTAAGAGAAAGGGTCAAAGCACTTAAATTTAACTATGAAATCAGAATTTGATGCTTTAATTTTTTTGAAATAAAATCTACCTAGCTAATTCAAAATCATACATAAAGTATATAAATCAATATAACTAATGATCAAAATATTTGAAAAAATTATAGTAACAAAAAATAACTTGATTCCTCATATAAAACCTTCCCATAGTATTTGAAATTAATAATTTCGCTCTATCTTTTTATATATCAGAGCGTGTATCAAAGTCTTCTTTCTATTGTAGTCGTGTTTCTTTTTTTGGTAAGCATCGTAGCCGTGTTATTATGCGTATCTAATTGATAACCTTGAGATCGATAAAAACTATGCTACTTCAATTAATGGTTAAAGAACTATATTCACATAATTTTTAAAAGTAAAATCGAAATAAAAATCTAATAAATAGATATTTGCATAAATCAACCAAGATTGAGGGTGACATCACTCATTTATATATTTTTTAAATATAAAAATTGACTTGGTATAAGATAAAATGATAGTATATAGTCAAGTCTGTGAATTTTCTACTACGTATTTTATAAGTTAAATCTTAGTAGGAAAATTCGTTCATATTTACTACAAGATTTTTTAGTAATTTTAACTTTAATTTAAAGAAGTCTTCAAAGATTAATTAGAGTTTTTACTATTCTGATCTTGAAATTTGCCTAAAAATGCATTTTAAATTACTGAATTTAAATTTTTTTTATGAGAGGAACAAAATTGAAATATACAAAAAGAATTATTGATTAGCCCAGTATTAATTTTTTATTCTTTATTCTTAAAAAGGAGATAAGATAGATATTAGTAGACCAACAATAGGTTGGTAAAAAACTACCCAATAGGTTTATCTAACTTTGACTATACTAATATACTGATTAAATTAAGGTAATTAATTTAATAATTAATTAATCAATGCGAGACCTTAATTAATTCTTACAGTTCGATGATTCTACTCTCTACGTTTCATTTTATCCAATTTCTATACTACAAATAAATTTATTATTTTTCTTCATATTAAATAACTATATAAAGATATAGTTATAAAATTTATATTTTTAAATCCCCTGATAAATATGTTTCCTATATTAAGAGTGTGTGGCTGCTGAATTGCTAGGTGAGGCCAAACCGTGTTGAAAATGTGGATAAGGTTTCAAAGCTTTCATTCAATTATTATTATTATTATTATTATTATTATATATATATATATATATATACTAGTTTATTCGCACGTGTCTCACACGTATAACGTTTGATTATTTAAAATTAAATGATTTTATCCATTGCGGAGATTTTATCTAACGTTTTTATATTTATTCTTAAATTTTTTAAATCTTCTTAAAATTAAACTAATAGAAAAAGAATTACTTGTCATTAATTCTGATGATTCTAATAAGAAATTTTTTTACCATAAATATATTTAATTAATTGTCAACTCTTATATATTAGGAAAAAATAATGAAAATACGATTTTATCTAAAGTAAAAACTCTTATTGAAGGGTAAAAAATTCAAACATTATTTCTAAGATATATATCTTGTCTTATATGCGGATATTATTAATTTTTACGCGTTAAGTATACGAAAATTATTATTGAGAAAATTAAGCAGCGAGATTAATACTTACTACTTTTTTATGTTCTGATATCATTTTGAAATACTATATAATTACGACTTCAACATCGTAAACATTTTGAAATGATGTGCTTTTATTTATTTAATTATATCTTCAATAGATATGCCTGAATTACTTATTAAAGAATCACATCAAGTAGATTGTCTTATTTTTTAAAACCATACGAGTTAAATCTCGATAAATGACAAATAAGGATTATGATAAAGTTAATTTGTATTTTATTCTTAATTAGAGATTTCGATGTGAATATTTTCGATTAAAATCCTCCACTATGAGCTAATTAATATGTAAAGGTATATTTAATAATTAGCCACCAAGAAGTCTCATTCAAGGACCCCTTGCAATGAAAACATGGGCTGCTACTTTTTATCTTTAGTTTCAAGATTGTTATCCGAAACGTTTTCTCAAAAAAAGAAAATTTTATTTTCAAAACTCAAATTCGTAATTTTTTAAGATGAAAAGATATTTATCACTTTGTTATAACGATACAATCATTAATGATCGATTCAAGGTCTGCTCTGAAACTTCACTAATTCAGATTCACGTCGAAAAATGTCAGTTTTGCAATTTTCTAAATACAATTGACTTGGTACAAGATATATAGTCAAGTCAATAAATTTTCTACTACGTGTGTTATAAGTTCAATTTTAGTAGGAAAATTAAATGGTATTTACAATAAGATATTTTCATTTCTTTCACATCACAAATTAATGCATTTAGTCAACTTTTTCTTATATCACTATCTTTAGAGTTAAGAATGTATACATGGTAAAATCTTACCAACAATCATATTATATTTATATCAAATTAATGTAATATATTATGGTCAAGTGATTTAATGAAGTAAAATATATGCTACTTAATTATGATTAATTAATATGAACTCTAAATTTAAACACGTATCATGTATTGACGTGGTGTAAATATAAGTGTGGGTAAGCTTGTTCATGTATTTCAAAATCTTAATAAAATTTAATAGCATCAAAATAAATATTATTGTCACAGGACCCTTTCCGGATATTTTTTTCATATATTCATCATCTCAATTAAATTAAGTTGACTATCACAATTATTTCAACACTCTAATTTTATTTTTTTCAGTAGTCAATTGAAAATTAAAACTATGATTTCAGTCTCCTCGTATGCTCTTTAATTCAATTTTTCAGACATTTTAAAATCAATTTTCTAAAATTTATGATCACATATATTGCTTTTCTTATTTATCAAAATTCCTTTTTTGTTTTAGATTTATGAAAACTAAATAAGTTCCGTTATGATTGCTAAAATATGTGGGGAGATTAATATTTCATGTCAAAAATAAAGTGTTTTTCAAAATTAAATAGTTTAGTTATAGTTAAGATGCCAGTTGATTTGATTTAATCTTGATCTTTAAAAATTAGATTAGACAAGTGTCATTCATCTAGATGTGTATTTGAGAAAATTGCGAGAAAATATATAATGGAAGGACAACTACAAGAAAACCTTAATTGCCCTTAAAAAAAAACTATTTTTATTAAACGCTCCCTGACAAAAGCGACTTCGTATTTAAGGGACTCGAACCCGAGATGACCTCTGATTAAGGATGAAGGAGAAACGGCCAAGTTGATTTATTGCACTCCTGCAAGCTCGAAACATTAGAATTCGAGCCGGAAAATCCTACATCGGGGTAAAGCACTTCCTAACAAAGACGACTCCGATCCAAGACGACTCGAATCTAAAACCTTGATGCAGATACTTGGATTTAGGTTGGCATATCCATTCATTCCCATCAGTCCAAAGGCGGAGCCCCAAAAATTTAATTTATGAATTCTAAACGACAATTCTTTGTACGTGTTTTACTGAATTCTGAATAAATTACAACAATTTAAAAACGTTAGACTAAGAACCAAAGAATAATAAATATCGAAGGCGTAAAAGATCACTATCTTTCTTTTTTGTTTTGGTTTTTTATCCGGTGTCCGGTACCCGCATTGGAACCCGACTAATCCGGATTCGTGCTGGGTAGAGCCCCATTCGGGGGGTAGCGCTCCCAACAGAGTTTTCTTCATGCCCAAGATCGAACCCTCGACCTCTGATTAAGGGTGAAGCAGCCCCATCCGCTGCACCACAACCGATGTCGGTAAAGATCACTATATTTCACGTGATATTGCCCGTATACATTATTAAAAAGGTACAATCTATTATTGCAAAGCTCAACACACATGGACACTAAACAATAAAAACTAGTAGTACAAAAAGACGACAGATAACATTAACTGCATGGCCGACTTATGTTCGTCATGTAGCATTCAGACCAAATAATTCAATGAAATTACGTCGATACGTCCTATATTATAGATAATGTAAGAGACAATTTTGTTTTTTCCTCGAGCAATTTTTAGAATTCTCACCGTTTCAACCTTTCAATTCGCTTTTGACCATCAAATGAAATGCATTCTTACTGAGCCCTTAAAACACTATTTTTGTCGTATGGCTCCTCGCTAGCTAGTTCATGCAAATACTTGGATTTATCGCGCTTAAAAAAATATTTTTATTAAGTGCTCCATAACAAAAATGACTCCGTGTTCAAGGGACTCGAACCCGAGATGACCTCTGGTTAAACATGAAGAAGAAATGGCCAAGTTGATTTATTGCGCTCTTGAAAGCTAGACATACTATAGCTAGTTGATGGAAATAATACAAGAAAACATTAAGTGTCCACATTGAAATCCGACTAAATCTGAATTCGCATGTTATTAATCTGTTGTAACCTATGTTGGAATCGTGTTCAGGTTCTGTTGCAACAGGTAACTAATCTGTTGCAACATATATGTCAAATATTGCAACAGATGAGCCATCTGTTTAAACATGAATCCAACATATCAGTCTTCCTTTGAAACAGATGTCTCATCTGTCGCAATAGATGATTTATCTGTTTAAACAGATGGATTTTATGTTGGATTTATGATTGGGTTCTATCCATTATTGGAAAACAACAACACAATAGCAGTTACCCAGATGACAAATTCAACTAAAAATCATAATTTGACTTACCAACGTCTCCTATGAAGTAATGCCAAAGTGGAAAGTGATGTTAGAAATAAAATTTGACCTAAGAAATTGGTCAAATAGCAACAGTAGCGGTAACAACAACAACAACAAATGGTCAACAAGAACAAGATGAAGATGATAATGAAGTAGAAGATGATGATAATGAAGCAGAAGATGATGAATGAAGCAGCGGCAACAATGAACAACAAAAATCACTAAGAGAGAGAAATCAACAAAGGGTGAGAAGAGAGAGAAAGACGTCTTTTTTCCCTTCGTTTTCCGCTATATAGGCTAACATTTGGATCAAAGTGTAAATTTAAAAACTTGTGGATTATTTTCAAACTTTCCCAACTTTCTTAATCCATAATAAAGTAATTGTCACCTCCACCTCATAATTAAGACTTGTGTCACCTACACCTCATTTTAAAACTCTTTTGTCACTTGTGGCCCAACCCCCTAGTTTCTCACACTTCAAATTCTGATCGATATCAACTAGATCTTGATAGATCTTATCTATATTTTTGATAGACATTCACTATAATATAAATATATTTATAACACTCCCCTTGAATGTCTAATGATAGATAATGTGTCTAGTTAAAACCTTACTAGAAAAAATCTAGTGAAAAAAAAACTATTGAAGGAAAAGGAGTACACATCTTTAACAATACGCATATAGGATGCCCCATTAAAAAACTTACAAGAAAAACTCAATGGGACAAATCCCCGTAAGAAAAAAAGAGTACAACACGTATTAACTCCCCCTAATGGGAACATCCTTGAACCTTTGCATCCCAATCTTGTGCATCATCTCTTAAAAGTTGCAGTTGAAAGAAATTTGGTGAATAAATCAGTCATATTTTCACTCGAACGAATTTTTTTTGCAAGTTAATATCACCATTCTTCTGTAGCTCATGTGTATAGAAAAACTTTGATGAAGTGTGCTTTGTTCTATCTCCTTTTATGAATCCTCTCTTAAGATATGTTATGCTTGCTGCATTATCTCCGTATAAAATTGTGGGTACATTATCACATTTCAAATAATATTTTTCTCGAATAAGATGTATCATGGACCTCAACCATACACATTCTCGGCTTGCTTTATGAATAACTATTATCTCAGCATGATTCGGTGAAGTGACTAGATAGATTGTTTTGTATAGCTCCAAGATATGATAGTATCCTCACATGTGAACACATTGTATGTTTGAGACCAAGATTTATGCGGGTTAAATAAATACTCAGCATCAACATAATCAACAAGATCGGGACTGCAATCTTTAGAATAAAATAAGATCATGTGTCTGATCCCATTTCGACGTCTTTTAGTAAGAGCAGAATTACACCCTGCTAATAAATTAATCGAAAAGGCTACATCCGGCCTTATAGTATTTGCATGATACATTAGTACATCAATTTTACTAAGATATGGTACTTCATAACCAATCCAATTCGATATATTTCTCATTTCAGCAGATAATCTATTGCTTTTGAAAACTCTCCAAGAGTTCCAATAATTTTCAAGTTATAAACTTATGAATATAAGGATTATAAATAAGTTTTCCAGAAACTTTTATACGCTTCAAACATTTTGAATCCTTAAAAGTTTCATATAAATTTTTTCAAGTGACAATATTCCGCATTTCATGTGTGACATCTTCAAGTGTTTGGATTGCAAATCAAATAAGTTTTATGCTTACCAAGATGCATCCTTTCATGTCACTTGATAAATGTTTCTATGTCAGCATGCTTAAATAAACGTAGAATTTGGATCCTCGTAATCAAAGATATTGATGATATATCATTTCTAATCGGTTCACAGTGTGACATAACATTTTGAGATCTCATCACTTCATTATTTTCAGGTACCTGAACCTCTCATAAGGTTTTATGAAGTGTTATGTTGTAGACTTTTCAAGAGCTCATTGCCTTGTTATTATATATGATATTTGTTCATTATCCTTTTCAAGAATTATTTCATTTGAAATCGATTGGTCTGTCATGCTTCACGCATGCATAGACATTATCCTTTAAGGATAAAAAAATAGGAGCACTTGCAACTTAATATGAGATGCTTTCGGCATTTGACTTGAATTATCTTTCTAAGGAGGATCTGATGATAATTTATAACATATTTCATAGCTGTTTATAATCTCCCCCTTATTTTAAGAAAACTAACATACATCCTCCATCTTATTTGAGGAATACATCTTTGTGCATCATGGTATATTATTAGTTGTATACCGCACATTAACTATTAGATGGAATATTTGGTTTCTGATCTTGAACCAATTGAGAGGAAAGAAATAATCACAATTTATTGGTCTAATGCATACAAGTGTTATTGCATGCAACATATCATATTTCAGAGCAACACATAAAGTTTTGTTCTCATTAGCAATGATTCAAATACTTATTGAAGGCATTCAATGTCAAACCATCATCATCAAGATGAATTGTCTTGATTACACAATCTGAAAGTTATGATCTTAGCGCAATTTTATTGAGCAAGCAACTTTATGAATGCCAAACTGCAGGTTGACAATACACGTACAAGTGATCATATTATATCGATGCATTTTAATAGATCACATGACTGGTGAACGGACCCATATTCACCTTTTATATTTTTCTGATTTTAAGAGATCAAATCCCAACATTAGTTGGTCCAACCTACTTATCCTGAGAACAAGCAACATACACAATTCTTGAAGAATCTTCTATTTCTTCAACATATGTCAATACTCAATATGCACATTTTTCGCAATGTAGCAATCGTTCATGTCAATATATGAACTTTTATACTAGTAAACTTCAAGTTTACCATGACATGTGCCTTTCTTCTTTAGTAAATTTCAGATCTACTTTACATGAATAAATTTTTGAATTTACTACTCAGAAGTAGATTTCAAATGAGCATAAGGGGAGGAGCCTTTTTGTAGGCCAAATGAGCATAATGGGAGGAGCCTTTTTGTTGGCCAAATGAGTGAAACGATAGGAATTGCAGAACTTTTGTGACTTTCGATGGGTGTTAGCCCACAGATTGTTAGGGATTCGGGCTTTGAAATTCTTTTTAGGTGAACATCTTAAGCGGGCCCCTGATGACCTATTAAATCGATCCAGGAGGAACCTTTTTGTAAGCCAAATGAGCGAAACGACATGAATTATGGATTTTTTGCGACTTTCCGTGAGTGTTAGCCCATAGATTATTCGGGTTGTAGGCTCCGGTAGAAATTGTGAATTTTTTGCGACATTTTGTGTATGTTAGCCCACAGATTGTTGGGGGTGGGGTTATGGGATTATTTTTGGGCAAAACTGCTTGGATGGTTCACTGACGACCTATTAAATGGATCTATAGGCTTTGGAGGAGCCTTTTTTTAGGCCAAATGAGCGAAACGACAGAAATTACAGATTTTTTGCGACTTTTGGTGTGTGTTAGCCCAAGGATTGTTGTGGGTGCGAGCTCTGTAATTATTTTTTATGAAACTTCTTAGGAAGACCCCTGGTGGCTTATTAAACTGATCCATAGGCTTTGGATGAGGGAAATGAGCCTTTTTGTTAGCTAAATAGGGCAACAACAGGAATTACAGATTTTTCGCTACTTTTGTTGGGTGTTAGTCCACAAATTATTGGGGGTGCAATCTCCGGGATTATTTTTGGACGAAACTTCTTAGGCGGGCCCTTGAAGACCTCTTAAATTGATCCATAAGCTTTGGAGGAGCGGAATGAGCCCTTTTGTAGGCCAAATGAGCAAAACAACAGGAATTGAGAATTTTTGTGACTTTCGGTGGGTGTTAGCTCACGTATTGTTGGGAGGTGCGGGATCGGAGAATTTTTTGGATGAAAATTCTTGTTCGGGTCCTTGACGACCTATTAAATGGATTTATAGGCTTTGGAGGGGCGGGGGGATCCTTTTTGTAGGCCGAATGATCAAAAAAGGCAGGAGTTGCGAATTTTTCGCGACTTGGAAAGATGACGAGAGAAATTTTCTGTAACTAAAATTCTCTGTGGTAATCAAACCCGCATAAGGAACGTGAGAAGAACGCTCAAATATAAGGTTATGGGTTCCCAGTTAACAGTTTATTTTATATGTCAGGAATGCTAAACAGGAATATAGTGTTCAGGTAAAAGTTTTTGAATTCCCGAGATCCCCCTCCCCATACCCTGGATCCGCCCCTGGCTTCATTTATGTATTTTTTTTTCAAACTGCTTTGAAAAGCTTTATTCAATCCGAAAGTCTATTATACATATCATATACATTCAATTCAATCACTCAACAATAAATATTAAATCCTCCCAAGGAGAAGAACAATACATTTATTATAAAATTTCACTTTTAATTAATTTATTTTTCTAAAAAAGATAGTAAAACAAACACACACACATATATATATATATACATATATATATATTATCTAGTCATTCCTCCTTGAATTTCTGGAGCCATTGTTATCCCTTTGTTTTGGTTATGCATATTTGCCTGCCAACCTATACATATGTTGTAAACAAGAACCATATATGAGTATATCTCAAGAAATTTAAATTAAAAATAAAATAAAATAAAATATTCCTATCTGTTTTCTTTTATATAATGGTAATTGACTGAATATGTAGTTTAAGAAAGAAAAAAAGATTTTACGTACCAAAAATATCCTTAAAACTTATAGTGTTAAAGATACCATGATATTAATGTTGTTTCAAGAGCATGTTATTAAATGTAAAATGAAAAGTTTAATGTTATAAAAAGAATCAAATATGAAAATTTCATACAAAATGAACTCAATACTTTCTTCTTTTTCTTCTCAAATCTAATATTTGTTACTTTTTAGTATATATAAATATTTATGTTCCATCTCAAAAGTATTAGGTTTGGATGAACTCGTAACTAAGTAGCTGCATCGACCCCCCACCCTCACCCCCACCCCCGCTCCAAGTCGAGTGGTGAGATAGTATTTAAGACTTCTTTATTTTTAATTGAGACAAGCATTCAGTATCGTACCGAACTATGACCAAAGTTGCTACGACATACTTCAACTTTATGGGGTCCCTATTACCCCCTTGAACTCAATTACAGCGTATTTTTGTCACCCTTTTATGCTGACGTGACACATTTATTACATAAAATGAGGCCCACGTCAAAGGTGTCACGTCATCTAAAAAGGTTTACAAAAGATGCCACGTCAGCCAAAAAAGGTTGACGAAAGTACGCTAACATTAAGTTCAGAGGCGTAATAGAACCTTCGTGTCGTTGCAAATTTGGTCATAGTTCAGAGGGTGCTAGATACTTTGCTCTTTTTAATCGAAAGTTCCAAGACCGAATCGTGAAAATAGAGTTGTACACCCAAAAAATGGAACTTTTTGGCATGCATTCGATTAGTTGGATTGAAAACGAATACTAAACATCAGACGAAAAATCATAATAAAAAAAAGAGGAATATAGTTAACCAATTGATTAATAGAGTCTATCACCTTTGATATGAAGCGATTTAGTCACTTTACCCTTACATTAAAACTTTCTCATATCAATTCAGATTAATTGAGATGAAAACAAATATCAGATACCAAATGAGAAATTCAATAGACATGTCAAATCCACCATGTTTGAGCTCACGATATTCTTGGCACAAAGCACAAGCTTCACAGCAAAAAAATGAAGTAAACAATCCCCACAAGGACTTTCTGGTAACATGTATTGTTTTCTCATTTTTGTACGATAATATAAACATGAATAAAAACATCCAAATCCTGTAAATGCTGTTAATAAGAAATAAAATGCTCCACTTGCACAACAAGCTGCAAAATTAAAATAAATCACATGTCAAAATCATTTTATCTCCACAATAAAAAATAAAATAATAATAACATAAACTGGTAAAGTTGACGTTATGTGATTAGGAGGTCCAGGGTTTAAGCCGCGAAGATAACTTTTGGTAGAAATATACGGTAAGGATGTGTACGATAGACATTTGCAGTCCGACTCTTCATTCCTAGTGCATAGCGGAAGCTTTAGTGCTCTGAGCTGCCTTTTCAGTAACATAAGTAGACTAATTTCATATATTGAGTTTAGGGAAGGTGATATGCACGCAATCTTGACGTTATGTGACTAGGAGTTCAAGGGTTTAAGCTGTGGAAATAACTTTTGACAGAAATATACGGTAAGGCCAATGCGTACGATCGACCTTTGCAGTCTGGCTCTTTCCCGGTCCCAGTGCATAGCGAAAGTTTTAGTGCTCCAAGTTGTCTTTTCAAGAACATAAGTAGCATAATTTCATAAATTGAGATTGAGAATAGGAATTTCTGTCAAGGGGGTTTAAAATCTGAAGAAAAACTAACCGAAGGAGGTCCAACATCTACAATATATACATAAAAATTATTTTAATCATGTATTAATAATATATTTTTCGTCGAAGGGGGTTCGGACGAACCCCTATTACTAGGTTGGCTCCGCCTCTTTGTTTAAGGAAGGTGGTATGTACGCAATCTTCTCTTATCTTGTGAAAGTAAAGAGACTCTATATGATCGAAAAATTAAAGGATATTTTGCTACATTCTACGTATATTTAATTTAACACTATGAGATTTAAAAATTTTCTTTATGATTTTCTTAAATTATAGACAGATCAAAATCAAACAAACAAACTGAAACGAACCGAGTAATTGTTACTAATTCTAGTGGTTTAATTTGGCTTACAAGCAGTTCATTTGTCAACGACCTCTGCAATACGTCCAAATGTAATACATGGACATCAACAAGTCATGCAACCTGAAAATAAAAAAAAAAAGTTTCATACTCCCAAATTAAAGATAGATATATAATATAATTTTTTGATAAAAGGTGCACGTTCGATCGAAATAAACTAATAAGATAATAATGTCATATGCAATAGTATAATTTTTCGTCAAAAAATGTTCAAACAGATTACTCTTTACTTTATGTGGATATATCCTCTACTATTGATAATTATTTTCAAGTATGGAAAGATTATTAGTAATTATTATTTTTTTGTAGAACGGATTAATAAGAAAATAATGTCACGAAAATAGAACGAAGAACGTAAAAAAATATTAAAAAAAGAATAACGTACAGCTTGAGACATCGGAGAAAACAGTCACATAGTCCAGTGTACCAAGTTCCAGGATGATTATTAGCAGAGGAATTCATAACTTGAAAATTTCAAAAGAGAAAATGATTAAATTTAAAATGCTTCGATGAGAGAAAATGAAATAAAATACAAAAAAAAGTATGTAGTGGTTTTTGTGAAAGATATGAAAATTATCAGTTGTATTTATAGTGAAAAAGAAAAACACTGCACTATCATCAAAGGATGCGGTGCAGTGGATGAGGTTGTTCCTTCCTTGACCAGAGGTTTCGGGTTCGAGCCCTGGGTATAAAAAAATTCTTAATAGAGAACGCTACCTCACAAATGAGGCCCTATCCGGTGCAAATCTGGATTAATTGGATTTCAATGTGGGTACCGAATATCAAATGAGAAAAAGAAAAAGAAAAAGAAAGAAAAGCACTATACTATTGTATGAAGGAAAGAGGCAACAAATTAAGGATGTAAAGTGACTTGCTTTTTTCAATATTGGTTGAGGTGGGTTAGTTGGGTTTCTTCGTCCTTAATTTTCTTTCACTTTATTTGAAAAATTTTAAGTTAGAGTTGAAGGGTTTAGATTGAGTAGGATCAAGATACAGTACTTGGATCGAGTGCAAGTTCAGTGACGTAACATATGAGGTTGGTGTGGAAGTGATGCTTGGCACGTGCATAGAGTATTTGGGTCTGTATTGGTGCAGGGTGGATGATTAAATGGAGGTGTGTCTCGTGCGATAAGAAAGTGTGATCAAAACTTGAAGGTAAGTTCTAAAGAGTGGTGATTAGACCAACTGGAACTTGGACCAAGTGCTCGCTAGTTAAGCACTCTCAAATTCAGAAGTTGAAAGTTGTCGGGGCATATTAAGAGGATAGGATGAGAAATGAGGATACTTGGGATAAGATGGAAGTGGCTTCGATGGAGGATACGTTGCAGGAAGCGAGATTGAGATAGTTTAGACATGTGAGGAGGAGATGTATGTATTCCCTAGTACGGAGGTGCGAGAGGTTGTTTATGAGCGGTTCCAGCTGAGCCATAGATAGGCCGAAGAAGTGTTGAGACGAAATGGTTTATTAGATGGGACATTACGATGCAGTTTCAGCTTACTGGGGGTGTGACCTGTCGATATAAGGTTGTAGAGGACACAAATTAGGTTAGTAAGTATAGTAGTGCGTTGTTATCTTATTCGTCCATACTAGTAGTCACGTATTATTGCTCTTGTAGTTTCATCAGGTCCTTCGATTTCTATTATTATTTGTCGTTTTTTGTACTTCAGTTATCATATTATTTTGTCGTAAGTACTGTTCAGAATGTCATCTTGTTATGCTTTCACTTTCATATCTTCTTTTCTGGACTGCTTTGTACTACTTTTTCTTTAGTCGAGAATCTAATGAAAACAACCTTTCTACCTCTGAGGTAAGAATAAGGTCGGCGGAACACTGGATATGTAGGATTATACTGGGTCGACAGAACTCTAGATATGTAGGATTACACTAAGGCGACAGAACACTCGATATGTAGGATTACACTGGGTCAATAGAACACCCGATATGCAGGATTACACTGGGTCGACAGAACACTCAATAAGTAAGATTACACTGGGTCGATAGAACACTCGATATATAGAGTTACACCGGGTATATATATTTTAGATTCCCAAATTGGCTTTATCTATGCACTTGACCCATTTTATAAACTTTCAAAAAGTCTATAATGACCCTGTGGGGTACTTAGCATGTGTAATAAGACACCTACTCAATAATTTGATTACAATTATCAATAAATTACCATTTTTATACAACTACGTTAAAATTATCTTCGTGAGACTTACAGATCATCTGCATGAAGCTATAAAAGTAGTCTTTGATACTTATATTAGGATAGAATATTTATATTTACGCTTTTTAAAGTGTAATTCTTCTCCAAACCCTACTAACGCGGGATATTTTATAACTTTTTTTTAAAAGAAAAAACAGACACAAGTTTATTTCTAAAAATAAATCAATAAATTCTTTTTGTAGAACAACCCCAAGAGAGATCCAACAAATTAAAAATCATGTCAAATTGAAAATAGAAAGTTAATTCCAAAATTGGGTGATGAAAGGTCAATTCATAGTAATTATTTATTGGAATATTTATGAAATCTTAATTTCAATTTGTCATTAAAGATAAAGTGACCAAATTATTTGATTTATAAAACGCACTATCTCAAGTAGTTGTAATAGGAAAACAAAAAAATGTCTTTTCGAACTATGTTTTTAATCATTCACTTTTATTATTGATAAATATAGCATAATTTCATCATAGAAATCATTACTTAAAAAAAAAATAAAAAAAAAATTAGCAACGGACAAATTTTATAAATAGATAGTAAAATTCATCGTTACTTCTATTTAACAACAAATTTAGTAATATATTATCAAAAAATTATATTAACTACGAGCAGCAAGCAATAGATTAGTGACGATATTTATAATAATTATTTGTGTGTATCACGTGAACAAGAACAAGAGGACAAAAATGTCAAAAGAAATGTCTTTTCACACCATATTTTTATTATTCGCTACAACTATCAATAGATATAACATAATTTCATCGTAGAGATCATTACTAAAAACAAATGTTAGTGACAAATTAATTTTATAGTCAAATAGTAAAATTTATCGTTAATTCTATTTAAAGACAAACTAGAGATAAATTATTAAAAAATAGTGTTCGCTACGAACAACTAGCAGTAGAAAACGATGATGGTCATATTTTCTTTTTTTTAATAATACATACATAAAACTTACTCCTCAATAAATTGTATCGAACTCTATAACGTAGAACAAATAGCAAAAGTTGAAAAAAATATACCTCTAAATATAGCGTCCTGCTAAATTTATTTTTCATAATTCCTGCTAAATCTAACAAAGTTTTTTAAATATGAAAACATAAAATTTTCAATTTTTTTTAAAAATAAATTTAATGAATCTCAATTGCTCAAAGAGTATATTTAAAGAATTACTTTAAAATTTACTCACACAAAAGGGACCATATCTTATTTTCTCCACTATACTACAAATTACTGTATCATTTTATGTGAGGCAGTTCTTTTATGAGATAAAAGGATAAAGGCCACTCATTTAGAAAATAGTACTAATATTTATTATATTTATTGTGGATGTTAAATAAATAATTATGTTGAATTTAGACAGATTAAAATGAATGGAGTATATAAATAGGTGAATGGTAATTTATTTATTTGTGTTCACTGCTGATAATGTTAGATGACAGTCTAATATTTAACATATACATAAACATATATTATATTCAAATCTAATATTATCTAATCATCTCAATGTTTTTCCAAAAGTTATACTACTATTTCATTGTCGTTATTGTTATTTCTTTCGTATATCGTATATTGCTCTTCATTTCACGTTATTTTGTTGTTGTTACTGTTTTTATTCTTTTTCAAACTGCTTTGAAATGCTTTATTTATCTAAAATAACTCATCTATCTTTACAAAGTAAAAATAAGATCTAGACACACTTGATGTTTTTCATGCCTTACTTATAAAATTATACTGAATTTATTATTAACGTATCGCATAAGATGAAAGAATAGTAAAGAAATTATACATATTATAATCATATGCATTAATCACTCAAGAATAAATATTAAATCTTACAAGCATTAGAACAATACATTGATAAGCAAATTTCACTTTTAACTTTAAATACAAAAAGAGAGAAATACATATATTATATTATAGTGAATAAATTCAGAGTTTAATAATCCATATTTATCTAGTCATTCCTCCATGAATTTGTGGAGCCATTGCTATCCCTTTGTTTTGGTTGTCCATATTTTCCTGCCAACCTATATATATGTAAAAAAGAAAAAAAAAAATTAATATCTCAACAATTTTAGATAAAGAAAATAAATTATTTCATTCGATTTTATATAATGGTGTTTGATAGTTTAAAAAAGGAAAAAGATTTTTTTCACATACCAAATATATAGCTGACATTGTTGTTGATTCAAGAGCATGTTATTAAAATGTTTAAAAGTTATAACAATAATCAAATATATGTGAAAGTGTCATTGTTTTCTAAATAAATTTGAAAATCTCCTATAAAATGTCATATAGGCCACAAGTTATTATAAATATTAGACAACAATCAAATATTTTATATATAGTAAGATTGACTAATAGAGTCGCCTTTAATAGAAAACGGTTTACCCTCAAAATGACACTTTCTCATATGAATTTAGATTGGTCGAACCCAAAACAGATATCGAATATCAAGCGTGAACCAGATAAAAAGAAAGAGGAATGTTGTTTGTCTACCAATAGACAAGCCACATCCACGATGTTTGATAGAAAACTATTTACCCTTACAGTGACACTTTCTAACAAGAATTCAAACTAGTCGAACCCAAAACAGACATCGAACACCAAGCGTAAACCAGATTTAAAAAAAAAAAAGAATGTTATTTGTTTACCAATAGACATGTCAAATCCACGATGTTTGATAGAAAACTATTTACCCTTACAGTGACACTTTCTAACAAGAATTCAAACTAGTCGAACCCAAAACAGACATCGAACACCAAGCGTAAACCAGATTTAAAAAAAAAAAAGAATGTTATTTGTTTACCAATAGACATGTCAAATCCACGATGTTTGATAGAAAACGCTTTACCCTTAAAGTAACACACTCTAACATGAATTCAGATTAATCGAATTCAAAACAGACATCGAACACCAAGTGTAAACCAGATAAAAACGAAAGAAGAGTGTTGTTTGTTTACCAATAGACATGTCGAATCCACGATGTTTAAGCTCACGATATTCTTGGCACAAAGCACAAGCTTCACAGAAAAAATGAAGCAAACAATCCCCACAATGATTTTCTGGTAACATGTATTGTTTTCTCATTTTTGTACGATAGAAACATGAATATAAACATCCACAAGCTGTTAATGCTGATATTAAACAATATAATGCTCCACTTGCTCCACAAGCTGCAAAAAAAAAAAAAATTACATGTCATAATTATATTTGGTTCAAAGAGTATATTAATAATAAGTTGTGTGGCGGATTCAGAATTTAGGAGATATGGATGTTCGGGAAGTTCAAATACATATATTGGCACCCAAAGCTTTGATGTTTCGTGTGGAAATCAAAGCATCCAGCTATCTTTTCGAATTCAGGGGTACTTTTTTTTCATCTTCGGGTAATGGGTGCCGGAGCATTTAGTACCTTTATGAACTATGACTGAATTTGCTACGACACACTTCAACTTCACGAAATCCTATTACCCCCTCGAATTAAATTTTAGCGTATTATTGATCCTTTTTAGCTGACGTGACACCTTTTGTCAATCTTTTTAGCTGGCATAACAGCTTTGACGTGGGCCTATATTATGTAAATAAAGTGTCACATCAGCATACAAAAATACGTTAAAATTGAGTTCAGGAAAATAATAGGACCCCATGGAGTTGGAGTGTATGTCGTAGCAACTTTGACTACAGTTTCTGGATATTGGATGCTTATCTCAAAATAATAATAATAGCAATAAAAATAATATATTCAGTGTAATTCAACAAATAGTGTTTGAGGAGGGTGCATGGTGTATACGCAATCTTATCCCCATCTTATAAAGGTAGTAGATAAACTGTCTAAGTTCACAAAATTAAATGACACTTGATATATTCTACGTATATTTAACAAAGACCATAAGTTATTTTCTTGAATTTCGTTTCAATCTAAGCCAAAATTAGACAAACAAATTAAAACGGAACACGTAAATTTAGCTGTTAACTTACAAACAGTTCCTTTGTCGACGATCTCAGCAATCTGTCCAAATGTAATACATGGACACCAGCAAGTTATACAACCTGAAAAAAAAAAAAAAGTTTAATAATCATAAATTTTAAAAAAGAATTCCAATTTTTATAACATAATTTGACTCAAACGAAATATAAATTATTTATAATCTTAAATATAACATAACATCATTTGTAACTATAAGCTAAAGTGTGAGATTTAAAACTAATTTTTTCTTCAAATATCAAAAGATGACATTCTTTTGAAACAAACAAGGGAAAAGGGTTTCAAATATATTTAAACTTTCACGAAATTTGTTGTAACACGTTTCAATTTTGTGGGGGTCCTATGACCCCTCTCGACCACTGCATAAATACACGCACACTGAGCACGTAAGGGTCTGAAGTGGTCCACCTAGACAAATATATGTCACAAAAATACAGTAATAAATAGTCGAGGGGGTCATAAGATCCCCGCAAAGTTAAAACGTGTTACAACAAATTTCGCTAAAGTTTAAATATATTTCTGGCTGTTTTCTCAACAGAAAAAACAAGAAAATAAAAGACAGTTTTGTGCACGAAGCATTCCCGTTTAGACGTGGATCGAGGAAGGACTATATTTCAACTAGGCCAACGTTATTAATAAGGCGGCATACTCTACTACTCATATTCATAACTTATAGTCACACGGAAATAACTTTATAATAAGAAAATAGGTCAACATAAATTAAAACAGAGCGAATAAAAAAGAACAACGTACAATTTGATACATCGGAGAAACAATCACATAGTCCAGTAGACCAAGCTCCAGGATGATTAGCCTGAAATTGGCCCGGCACGGGAATTCCGGTCGTCGGTTTTTCGTCGTAAATTGATGGAGCTGAGGGATTCATAACTTATATATGTATTAGTTTTTGATAAATAAAATGAAATGATAGACACAAAAATAAAGTATGTAGTAGTTTTTATGAAAGATATGAAAACTATGAGTTATATTTATAGTGAAATATATAAGAGAGTCAACAAAGGATGTCAAGTGACTTGATTTTTTATTTTATTTTTTTTAGTCTATGGTCAACAAATTAATGAATTTGGTTGGAAATGTTCTTTAGTTTAACGTGTTATTTTGTGCAACTTGTTCACTTTTTATTTTTTTTTATTAAAATTATTTTTGTAATTTTGTGGCCACTTGTTTTTAACCTATAGTTTTGACAGCTCTAACTTTTAAGCAGCCACGCCACGTATTGTTACATGTGTGGAAAATAACATAATATTTTACGATAAAAATTTATAAGCATTTGAGTATATATCAAATTAATATTTTTATTATAATTAAATAATTAAATTAAGTAAAATATATAATAATTAATCATGATTAAATAACATGAATTCTAAATTCAAACACATGACATACATGTATTGATATGGTGTATAAAAAAAGAATATATTTACCCTAAAGGTACAAATAAGATGTGAATATATCGTATTATTTTTAAATTTCATTTATATTGAATATATTATTATTATTATTATTATTTTCTTTGTGTTCGAAGTAAGAGAAAGGGTCAAAGCACTTAAATTTAACTATGAAATCAGAATTTGATGCTTTAATTTTTTTGAAATAAAATCTACCTAGCTAATTCAAAATCATACATAAAGTATATAAATCAATATAACTAATGATCAAAATATTTGAAAAAATTATAGTAACAAAAAATAACTTGATTCCTCATATAAAACCTTCCCATAGTATTTGAAATTAATAATTTCGCTCTATCTTTTTATATATCAGAGCGTGTATCAAAGTCTTCTTTCTATTGTAGTCGTGTTTCTTTTTTTGGTAAGCATCGTAGCCGTGTTATTATGCGTATCTAATTGATAACCTTGAGATCGATAAAAACTATGCTACTTCAATTAATGGTTAAAGAACTATATTCACATAATTTTTAAAAGTAAAATCGAAATAAAAATCTAATAAATAGATATTTGCATAAATCAACCAAGATTGAGGGTGACATCACTCATTTATATATTTTTTAAATATAAAAATTGACTTGGTATAAGATAAAATGATAGTATATAGTCAAGTCTGTGAATTTTCTACTACGTATTTTATAAGTTAAATCTTAGTAGGAAAATTCGTTCATATTTACTACAAGATTTTTTAGTAATTTTAACTTTAATTTAAAGAAGTCTTCAAAGATTAATTAGAGTTTTTACTATTCTGATCTTGAAATTTGCCTAAAAATGCATTTTAAATTACTGAATTTAAATTTTTTTTATGAGAGGAACAAAATTGAAATATACAAAAAGAATTATTGATTAGCCCAGTATTAATTTTTTATTCTTTATTCTTAAAAAGGAGATAAGATAGATATTAGTAGACCAACAATAGGTTGGTAAAAAACTACCCAATAGGTTTATCTAACTTTGACTATACTAATATACTGATTAAATTAAGGTAATTAATTTAATAATTAATTAATCAATGCGAGACCTTAATTAATTCTTACAGTTCGATGATTCTACTCTCTACGTTTCATTTTATCCAATTTCTATACTACAAATAAATTTATTATTTTTCTTCATATTAAATAACTATATAAAGATATAGTTATAAAATTTATATTTTTAAATCCCCTGATAAATATGTTTCCTATATTAAGAGTGTGTGGCTGCTGAATTGCTAGGTGAGGCCAAACCGTGTTGAAAATGTGGATAAGGTTTCAAAGCTTTCATTCAATTATTATTATTATTATTATTATTATTATATATATATATATATATATACTAGTTTATTCGCACGTGTCTCACACGTATAACGTTTGATTATTTAAAATTAAATGATTTTATCCATTGCGGAGATTTTATCTAACGTTTTTATATTTATTCTTAAATTTTTTAAATCTTCTTAAAATTAAACTAATAGAAAAAGAATTACTTGTCATTAATTCTGATGATTCTAATAAGAAATTTTTTTACCATAAATATATTTAATTAATTGTCAACTCTTATATATTAGGAAAAAATAATGAAAATACGATTTTATCTAAAGTAAAAACTCTTATTGAAGGGTAAAAAATTCAAACATTATTTCTAAGATATATATCTTGTCTTATATGCGGATATTATTAATTTTTACGCGTTAAGTATACGAAAATTATTATTGAGAAAATTAAGCAGCGAGATTAATACTTACTACTTTTTTATGTTCTGATATCATTTTGAAATACTATATAATTACGACTTCAACATCGTAAACATTTTGAAATGATGTGCTTTTATTTATTTAATTATATCTTCAATAGATATGCCTGAATTACTTATTAAAGAATCACATCAAGTAGATTGTCTTATTTTTTAAAACCATACGAGTTAAATCTCGATAAATGACAAATAAGGATTATGATAAAGTTAATTTGTATTTTATTCTTAATTAGAGATTTCGATGTGAATATTTTCGATTAAAATCCTCCACTATGAGCTAATTAATATGTAAAGGTATATTTAATAATTAGCCACCAAGAAGTCTCATTCAAGGACCCCTTGCAATGAAAACATGGGCTGCTACTTTTTATCTTTAGTTTCAAGATTGTTATCCGAAACGTTTTCTCAAAAAAAGAAAATTTTATTTTCAAAACTCAAATTCGTAATTTTTTAAGATGAAAAGATATTTATCACTTTGTTATAACGATACAATCATTAATGATCGATTCAAGGTCTGCTCTGAAACTTCACTAATTCAGATTCACGTCGAAAAATGTCAGTTTTGCAATTTTCTAAATACAATTGACTTGGTACAAGATATATAGTCAAGTCAATAAATTTTCTACTACGTGTGTTATAAGTTCAATTTTAGTAGGAAAATTAAATGGTATTTACAATAAGATATTTTCATTTCTTTCACATCACAAATTAATGCATTTAGTCAACTTTTTCTTATATCACTATCTTTAGAGTTAAGAATGTATACATGGTAAAATCTTACCAACAATCATATTATATTTATATCAAATTAATGTAATATATTATGGTCAAGTGATTTAATGAAGTAAAATATATGCTACTTAATTATGATTAATTAATATGAACTCTAAATTTAAACACGTATCATGTATTGACGTGGTGTAAATATAAGTGTGGGTAAGCTTGTTCATGTATTTCAAAATCTTAATAAAATTTAATAGCATCAAAATAAATATTATTGTCACAGGACCCTTTCCGGATATTTTTTTCATATATTCATCATCTCAATTAAATTAAGTTGACTATCACAATTATTTCAACACTCTAATTTTATTTTTTTCAGTAGTCAATTGAAAATTAAAACTATGATTTCAGTCTCCTCGTATGCTCTTTAATTCAATTTTTCAGACATTTTAAAATCAATTTTCTAAAATTTATGATCACATATATTGCTTTTCTTATTTATCAAAATTCCTTTTTTGTTTTAGATTTATGAAAACTAAATAAGTTCCGTTATGATTGCTAAAATATGTGGGGAGATTAATATTTCATGTCAAAAATAAAGTGTTTTTCAAAATTAAATAGTTTAGTTATAGTTAAGATGCCAGTTGATTTGATTTAATCTTGATCTTTAAAAATTAGATTAGACAAGTGTCATTCATCTAGATGTGTATTTGAGAAAATTGCGAGAAAATATATAATGGAAGGACAACTACAAGAAAACCTTAATTGCCCTTAAAAAAAAACTATTTTTATTAAACGCTCCCTGACAAAAGCGACTTCGTATTTAAGGGACTCGAACCCGAGATGACCTCTGATTAAGGATGAAGGAGAAACGGCCAAGTTGATTTATTGCACTCCTGCAAGCTCGAAACATTAGAATTCGAGCCGGAAAATCCTACATCGGGGTAAAGCACTTCCTAACAAAGACGACTCCGATCCAAGACGACTCGAATCTAAAACCTTGATGCAGATACTTGGATTTAGGTTGGCATATCCATTCATTCCCATCAGTCCAAAGGCGGAGCCCCAAAAATTTAATTTATGAATTCTAAACGACAATTCTTTGTACGTGTTTTACTGAATTCTGAATAAATTACAACAATTTAAAAACGTTAGACTAAGAACCAAAGAATAATAAATATCGAAGGCGTAAAAGATCACTATCTTTCTTTTTTGTTTTGGTTTTTTATCCGGTGTCCGGTACCCGCATTGGAACCCGACTAATCCGGATTCGTGCTGGGTAGGGCCCCATTCGGGGGGTAGCGCTCCCAACAGAGTTTTCTTCATGCCCAAGATCGAACCCTCGACCTCTGATTAAGGGTGAAGCAGCCCCATCCGCTGCACCACAACCGATGTCGGTAAAGATCACTATATTTCACGTGATATTGCCCGTATACATTATTAAAAAGGTACAATCTATTATTGCAAAGCTCAACACACATGGACACTAAACAATAAAAACTAGTAGTACAAAAAGACGACAGATAACATTAACTGCATGGCCGACTTATGTTCGTCATGTAGCATTCAGACCAAATAATTCAATGAAATTACGTCGATACGTCCTATATTATAGATAATGTAAGAGACAATTTTGTTTTTTCCTCGAGCAATTTTTAGAATTCTCACCGTTTCAACCTTTCAATTCGCTTTTGACCATCAAATGAAATGCATTCTTACTGAGCCCTTAAAACACTATTTTTGTCGTATGGCTCCTCGCTAGCTAGTTCATGCAAATACTTGGATTTATCGCGCTTAAAAAAATATTTTTATTAAGTGCTCCATAACAAAAATGACTCCGTGTTCAAGGGACTCGAACCCGAGATGACCTCTGGTTAAACATGAAGAAGAAATGGCCAAGTTGATTTATTGCGCTCTTGAAAGCTAGACATACTATAGCTAGTTGATGGAAATAATACAAGAAAACATTAAGTGTCCACATTGAAATCCGACTAAATCTGAATTCGCATGTTATTAATCTGTTGTAACCTATATTGGAATCGTGTTCAGGTTCTGTTGCAACAGGTAACTAATCTGTTGCAACATATATGTCAAATATTGCAACAGATGAGCCATCTGTTTAAACATGAATCCAACATATCAGTCTTCCTTTGAAACAGATGTCTCATCTGTCGCAATAGATGATTTATCTGTTTAAACAGATGGATTTTATGTTGGATTTATGATTGGGTTCTATCCATTATTGGAAAACAACAACACAATAGCAGTTACCCAGATGACAAATTCAACTAAAAATCATAATTTGACTTACCAACGTCTCCTATGAAGTAATGCCAAAGTGGAAAGTGATGTTAGAAATAAAATTTGACCTAAGAAATTGGTCAAATAGCAACAGTAGCGGTAACAACAACAACAACAAATGGTCAACAAGAACAAGATGAAGATGATAATGAAGTAGAAGATGATGATAATGAAGCAGAAGATGATGAATGAAGCAGCGGCAACAATGAACAACAAAAATCACTAAGAGAGAGAAATCAACAAAGGGTGAGAAGAGAGAGAAAGACGTCTTTTTTCCCTTCGTTTTCCGCTATATAGGCTAACATTTGGATCAAAGTGTAAATTTAAAAACTTGTGGATTATTTTCAAACTTTCCCAACTTTCTTAATCCATAATAAAGTAATTGTCACCTCCACCTCATAATTAAGACTTGTGTCACCTACACCTCATTTTAAAACTCTTTTGTCACTTGTGGCCCAACCCCCTAGTTTCTCACACTTCAAATTCTGATCGATATCAACTAGATCTTGATAGATCTTATCTATATTTTTGATAGACATTCACTATAATATAAATATATTTATAACACTCCCCTTGAATGTCTAATGATAGATAATGTGTCTAGTTAAAACCTTACTAGAAAAAATCTAGTGAAAAAAAACTATTGAAGGAAAAGGAGTACACATCTTTAACAATACGCATATAGGATGCCCCATTAAAAAACTTACAAGAAAAACTCAATGGGACAAATCCCCGTAAGAAAAAAAGAGTACAACACGTATTAACTCCCCCTAATGGGAACATCCTTGAACCTTTGCATCCCAATCTTGTGCATCATCTCTTAAAAGTTGCAGTTGAAAGAAATTTGGTGAATAAATCAGTCATATTTTCACTCGAACGAATTTTTTTTGCAAGTTAATATCACCATTCTTCTGTAGCTCATGTGTATAGAAAAACTTTGATGAAGTGTGCTTTGTTCTATCTCCTTTTATGAATCCTCTCTTAAGATATGTTATGCTTGCTGCATTATCTCCGTATAAAATTGTGGGTACATTATCACATTTCAAATAATATTTTTCTCGAATAAGATGTATCATGGACCTCAACCATACACATTCTCGGCTTGCTTTATGAATAACTATTATCTCAGCATGATTCGGTGAAGTGACTAGATAGATTGTTTTGTATAGCTCCAAGATATGATAGTATCCTCACATGTGAACACATTGTATGTTTGAGACCAAGATTTATGCGGGTTAAATAAATACTCAGCATCAACATAATCAACAAGATCGGGACTGCAATCTTTAGAATAAAATAAGATCATGTGTCTGATCCCATTTCGACGTCTTTTAGTAAGAGCAGAATTACACCCTGCTAATAAATTAATCGAAAAGGCTACATCCGGCCTTATAGTATTTGCATGATACATTAGTACATCAATTTTACTAAGATATGGTACTTCATAACCAATCCAATTCGATATATTTCTCATTTCAGCAGATAATCTATTGCTTTTGAAAACTCTCCAAGAGTTCCAATAATTTTCAAGTTATAAACTTATGAATATAAGGATTATAAATAAGTTTTCCAGAAACTTTTATACGCTTCAAACATTTTGAATCCTTAAAAGTTTCATATAAATTTTTTCAAGTGACAATATTCCGCATTTCATGTGTGACATCTTCAAGTGTTTGGATTGCAAATCAAATAAGTTTTATGCTTACCAAGATGCATCCTTTCATGTCACTTGATAAATGTTTCTATGTCAGCATGCTTAAATAAACGTAGAATTTGGATCCTCGTAATCAAAGATATTGATGATATATCATTTCTAATCGGTTCACAGTGTGACATAACATTTTGAGATCTCATCACTTCATTATTTTCAGGTACCTGAACCTCTCATAAGGTTTTATGAAGTGTTATGTTGTAGACTTTTCAAGAGCTCATTGCCTTGTTATTATATATGATATTTGTTCATTATCCTTTTCAAGAATTATTTCATTTGAAATCGATTGGTCTGTCATGCTTCACGCATGCATAGACATTATCCTTTAAGGATAAAAAAATAGGAGCACTTGCAACTTAATATGAGATGCTTTCGGCATTTGACTTGAATTATCTTTCTAAGGAGGATCTGATGATAATTTATAACATATTTCATAGCTGTTTATAATCTCCCCCTTATTTTAAGAAAACTAACATACATCCTCCATCTTATTTGAGGAATACATCTTTGTGCATCATGGTATATTATTAGTTGTATACCGCACATTAACTATTAGATGGAATATTTGGTTTCTGATCTTGAACCAATTGAGAGGAAAGAAATAATCACAATTTATTGGTCTAATGCATACAAGTGTTATTGCATGCAACATATCATATTTCAGAGCAACACATAAAGTTTTGTTCTCATTAGCAATGATTCAAATACTTATTGAAGGCATTCAATGTCAAACCATCATCATCAAGATGAATTGTCTTGATTACACAATCTGAAAGTTATGATCTTAGCGCAATTTTATTGAGCAAGCAACTTTATGAATGCCAAACTGCAGGTTGACAATACACGTACAAGTGATCATATTATATCGATGCATTTTAATAGATCACATGACTGGTGAACGGACCCATATTCACCTTTTATATTTTTCTGATTTTAAGAGATCAAATCCCAACATTAGTTGGTCCAACCTACTTATCCTGAGAACAAGCAACATACACAATTCTTGAAGAATCTTCTATTTCTTCAACATATGTCAATACTCAATATGCACATTTTTCGCAATGTAGCAATCGTTCATGTCAATATATGAACTTTTATACTAGTAAACTTCAAGTTTACCATGACATGTGCCTTTCTTCTTTAGTAAATTTCAGATCTACTTTACATGAATAAATTTTTGAATTTACTACTCAGAAGTAGATTTCAAATGAGCATAAGGGGAGGAGCCTTTTTGTAGGCCAAATGAGCATAATGGGAGGAGCCTTTTTGTTGGCCAAATGAGTGAAACGATAGGAATTGCAGAACTTTTGTGACTTTCGATGGGTGTTAGCCCACAGATTGTTAGGGATTCGGGCTTTGAAATTCTTTTTAGGTGAACATCTTAAGCGGGCCCCTGATGACCTATTAAATCGATCCAGGAGGAACCTTTTTGTAAGCCAAATGAGCGAAACGACATGAATTATGGATTTTTTGCGACTTTCCGTGAGTGTTAGCCCATAGATTATTCGGGTTGTAGGCTCCGGTAGAAATTGTGAATTTTTTGCGACATTTTGTGTATGTTAGCCCACAGATTGTTGGGGGTGGGGTTATGGGATTATTTTTGGGCAAAACTGCTTGGATGGTTCACTGACGACCTATTAAATGGATCTATAGGCTTTGGAGGAGCCTTTTTTTAGGCCAAATGAGCGAAACGACAGAAATTACAGATTTTTTGCGACTTTTGGTGTGTGTTAGCCCAAGGATTGTTGTGGGTGCGAGCTCTGTAATTATTTTTTATGAAACTTCTTAGGAAGACCCCTGGTGGCTTATTAAACTGATCCATAGGCTTTGGATGAGGGAAATGAGCCTTTTTGTTAGCTAAATAGGGCAACAACAGGAATTACAGATTTTTCGCTACTTTTGTTGGGTGTTAGTCCACAAATTATTGGGGGTGCAATCTCCGGGATTATTTTTGGACGAAACTTCTTAGGCGGGCCCTTGAAGACCTCTTAAATTGATCCATAAGCTTTGGAGGAGCGGAATGAGCCCTTTTGTAGGCCAAATGAGCAAAACAACAGGAATTGAGAATTTTTGTGACTTTCGGTGGGTGTTAGCTCACGTATTGTTGGGAGGTGCGGGATCGGAGAATTTTTTGGATGAAAATTCTTGTTCGGGTCCTTGACGACCTATTAAATGGATTTATAGGCTTTGGAGGGGCGGGGGGATCCTTTTTGTAGGCCGAATGATCAAAAAAGGCAGGAGTTGCGAATTTTTCGCGACTTGGAAAGATGACGAGAGAAATTTTCTGTAACTAAAATTCTCTGTGGTAATCAAACCCGCATAAGGAACGTGAGAAGAACGCTCAAATATAAGGTTATGGGTTCCCAGTTAACAGTTTATTTTATATGTCAGGAATGCTAAACAGGAATATAGTGTTCAGGTAAAAGTTTTTGAATTCCCGAGATCCCCCTCCCCATACCCTGGATCCGCCCCTGGCTTCATTTATGTATTTTTTTTTCAAACTGCTTTGAAAAGCTTTATTCAATCCGAAAGTCTATTATACATATCATATACATTCAATTCAATCACTCAACAATAAATATTAAATCCTCCCAAGGAGAAGAACAATACATTTATTATAAAATTTCACTTTTAATTAATTTATTTTTCTAAAAAAGATAGTAAAACAAACACACACACATATATATATATATACATATATATATATTATCTAGTCATTCCTCCTTGAATTTCTGGAGCCATTGTTATCCCTTTGTTTTGGTTATGCATATTTGCCTGCCAACCTATACATATGTTGTAAACAAGAACCATATATGAGTATATCTCAAGAAATTTAAATTAAAAATAAAATAAAATAAAATATTCCTATCTGTTTTCTTTTATATAATGGTAATTGACTGAATATGTAGTTTAAGAAAGAAAAAAAGATTTTACGTACCAAAAATATCCTTAAAACTTATAGTGTTAAAGATACCATGATATTAATGTTGTTTCAAGAGCATGTTATTAAATGTAAAATGAAAAGTTTAATGTTATAAAAAGAATCAAATATGAAAATTTCATACAAAATGAACTCAATACTTTCTTCTTTTTCTTCTCAAATCTAATATTTGTTACTTTTTAGTATATATAAATATTTATGTTCCATCTCAAAAGTATTAGGTTTGGATGAACTCGTAACTAAGTAGCTGCATCGACCCCCCACCCTCACCCCCACCCCCGCTCCAAGTCGAGTGGTGAGATAGTATTTAAGACTTCTTTATTTTTAATTGAGACAAGCATTCAGTATCGTACCGAACTATGACCAAAGTTGCTACGACATACTTCAACTTTATGGGGTCCCTATTACCCCCTTGAACTCAATTACAGCGTATTTTTGTCACCCTTTTATGCTGACGTGACACATTTATTACATAAAATGAGGCCCACGTCAAAGGTGTCACGTCATCTAAAAAGGTTTACAAAAGATGCCACGTCAGCCAAAAAAGGTTGACGAAAGTACGCTAACATTAAGTTCAGAGGCGTAATAGAACCTTCGTGTCGTTGCAAATTTGGTCATAGTTCAGAGGGTGCTAGATACTTTGCTCTTTTTAATCGAAAGTTCCAAGACCGAATCGTGAAAATAGAGTTGTACACCCAAAAAATGGAACTTTTTGGCATGCATTCGATTAGTTGGATTGAAAACGAATACTAAACATCAGACGAAAAATCATAATAAAAAAAAGAGGAATATAGTTAACCAATTGATTAATAGAGTCTATCACCTTTGATATGAAGCGATTTAGTCACTTTACCCTTACATTAAAACTTTCTCATATCAATTCAGATTAATTGAGATGAAAACAAATATCAGATACCAAATGAGAAATTCAATAGACATGTCAAATCCACCATGTTTGAGCTCACGATATTCTTGGCACAAAGCACAAGCTTCACAGCAAAAAAATGAAGTAAACAATCCCCACAAGGACTTTCTGGTAACATGTATTGTTTTCTCATTTTTGTACGATAATATAAACATGAATAAAAACATCCAAATCCTGTAAATGCTGTTAATAAGAAATAAAATGCTCCACTTGCACAACAAGCTGCAAAATTAAAATAAATCACATGTCAAAATCATTTTATCTCCACAATAAAAAATAAAATAATAATAACATAAACTGGTAAAGTTGACGTTATGTGATTAGGAGGTCCAGGGTTTAAGCCGCGAAGATAACTTTTGGTAGAAATATACGGTAAGGATGTGTACGATAGACATTTGCAGTCCGACTCTTCATTCCTAGTGCATAGCGGAAGCTTTAGTGCTCTGAGCTGCCTTTTCAGTAACATAAGTAGACTAATTTCATATATTGAGTTTAGGGAAGGTGATATGCACGCAATCTTGACGTTATGTGACTAGGAGTTCAAGGGTTTAAGCTGTGGAAATAACTTTTGACAGAAATATACGGTAAGGCCAATGCGTACGATCGACCTTTGCAGTCTGGCTCTTTCCCGGTCCCAGTGCATAGCGAAAGTTTTAGTGCTCCAAGTTGTCTTTTCAAGAACATAAGTAGCATAATTTCATAAATTGAGATTGAGAATAGGAATTTCTGTCAAGGGGGTTTAAAATCTGAAGAAAAACTAACCGAAGGAGGTCCAACATCTACAATATATACATAAAAATTATTTTAATCATGTATTAATAATATATTTTTCGTCGAAGGGGGTTCGGACGAACCCCTATTACTAGGTTGGCTCCGCCTCTTTGTTTAAGGAAGGTGGTATGTACGCAATCTTCTCTTATCTTGTGAAAGTAAAGAGACTCTATATGATCGAAAAATTAAAGGATATTTTGCTACATTCTACGTATATTTAATTTAACACTATGAGATTTAAAAATTTTCTTTATGATTTTCTTAAATT
Organism: Capsicum pubescens; assembly: GCA_030864215.1. Lineage (NCBI taxonomy): Eukaryota > Viridiplantae > Streptophyta > Magnoliopsida > Solanales > Solanaceae > Capsicum > Capsicum pubescens. Next base: position 44,740,006 of record CM061538.1, read on the forward strand.
ATAGACAGATCAAAATCAAACAAACAAACTGAAACGAACCGAGTAATTGTTACTAATTCTAGTGGTTTAATTTGGCTTACAAGCAGTTCATTTGTCAACGACCTCTGCAATACGTCCAAATGTAATACATGGACATCAACAAGTCATGCAACCTGAAAATAAAAAAAAAAAGTTTCATACTCCCAAATTAAAGATAGATATATAATATAATTTTTTGATAAAAGGTGCACGTTCGATCGAAATAAACTAATAAGATAATAATGTCATATGCAATAGTATAATTTTTCGTCAAAAAATGTTCAAACAGATTACTCTTTACTTTATGTGGATATATCCTCTACTATTGATAATTATTTTCAAGTATGGAAAGATTATTAGTAATTATTATTTTTTTGTAGAACGGATTAATAAGAAAATAATGTCACGAAAATAGAACGAAGAACGTAAAAAAATATTAAAAAAAGAATAACGTACAGCTTGAGACATCGGAGAAAACAGTCACATAGTCCAGTGTACCAAGTTCCAGGATGATTATTAGCAGAGGAATTCATAACTTGAAAATTTCAAAAGAGAAAATGATTAAATTTAAAATGCTTCGATGAGAGAAAATGAAATAAAATACAAAAAAAAGTATGTAGTGGTTTTTGTGAAAGATATGAAAATTATCAGTTGTATTTATAGTGAAAAAGAAAAACACTGCACTATCATCAAAGGATGCGGTGCAGTGGATGAGGTTGTTCCTTCCTTGACCAGAGGTTTCGGGTTCGAGCCCTGGGTATAAAAAAATTCTTAATAGAGAACGCTACCTCACAAATGAGGCCCTATCCGGTGCAAATCTGGATTAATTGGATTTCAATGTGGGTACCGAATATCAAATGAGAAAAAGAAAAAGAAAAAGAAAGAAAAGCACTATACTATTGTATGAAGGAAAGAGGCAACAAATTAAGGATGTAAAGTGACTTGCTTTTTTCAATATTGGTTGAGGTGGGTTAGTTGGGTTTCTTCGTCCTTAATTTTCTTTCACTTTATTTGAAAAATTTTAAGTTAGAGTTGAAGGGTTTAGATTGAGTAGGATCAAGATACAGTACTTGGATCGAGTGCAAGTTCAGTGACGTAACATATGAGGTTGGTGTGGAAGTGATGCTTGGCACGTGCATAGAGTATTTGGGTCTGTATTGGTGCAGGGTGGATGATTAAATGGAGGTGTGTCTCGTGCGATAAGAAAGTGTGATCAAAACTTGAAGGTAAGTTCTAAAGAGTGGTGATTAGACCAACTGGAACTTGGACCAAGTGCTCGCTAGTTAAGCACTCTCAAATTCAGAAGTTGAAAGTTGTCGGGGCATATTAAGAGGATAGGATGAGAAATGAGGATACTTGGGATAAGATGGAAGTGGCTTCGATGGAGGATACGTTGCAGGAAGCGAGATTGAGATAGTTTAGACATGTGAGGAGGAGATGTATGTATTCCCTAGTACGGAGGTGCGAGAGGTTGTTTATGAGCGGTTCCAGCTGAGCCATAGATAGGCCGAAGAAGTGTTGAGACGAAATGGTTTATTAGATGGGACATTACGATGCAGTTTCAGCTTACTGGGGGTGTGACCTGTCGATATAAGGTTGTAGAGGACACAAATTAGGTTAGTAAGTATAGTAGTGCGTTGTTATCTTATTCGTCCATACTAGTAGTCACGTATTATTGCTCTTGTAGTTTCATCAGGTCCTTCGATTTCTATTATTATTTGTCGTTTTTTGTACTTCAGTTATCATATTATTTTGTCGTAAGTACTGTTCAGAATGTCATCTTGTTATGCTTTCACTTTCATATCTTCTTTTCTGGACTGCTTTGTACTACTTTTTCTTTAGTCGAGAATCTAATGAAAACAACCTTTCTACCTCTGAGGTAAGAATAAGGTCGGCGGAACACTGGATATGTAGGATTATACTGGGTCGACAGAACTCTAGATATGTAGGATTACACTAAGGCGACAAAACACTCGATATGTAGGATTACACTGGGTCAATAGAACACCCGATATGTAGGATTACACTGGGTCGACAGAACACTCAATAAGTAAGATTACACTGGGTCGATAGAACACTCGATATGTAGAGTTACACCGGGTATATATATTTTAGATTCCCAAATTGGCTTTATCTATGCACTTGACCCATTTTATAAACTTTCAAAAAGTCTATAATGACCCTGTGGGGTACTTAGCATGTGTAATAAGACACCTACTCAATAATTTGATTACAATTATCAATAAATTACCATTTTTATACAACTACGTTAAAATTATCTTCGTGAGACTTACAGATCATCTGCATGAAGCTATAAAAGTAGTCTTTGATACTTATATTAGGATAGAATATTTATATTTACGCTTTTTAAAGTGTAATTCTTCTCCAAACCCTACCAACGCGGGATATTTTATAACTTTTTTTTAAAAGAAAAGACAGACACAAGTTCATTTCTAAAAATAAATCAATAAATTCTTTTTGTAGAACAACCCCAAGAGAGATCCAACAAATTAAAAATCATGTCAAATTGAAAATAGAAAGTTAATTCCAAAATTGGGTGATGAAAGGTCAATTCATAGTAATTATTTATTGGAATATTTATGAAATCTTAATTTCAATTTGTCATTAAAGATAAAGGGACCAAATTATTAGATTTATAAAACGCACTATCTCAGTAGTTGTAATAGGAAAACAAAAAAATGTCTTTTCGAACTATGTTTTTAATCATTCACTTTTATTATTGATAAATATAGCATAATTTCATCATAGAAATCATTACTTAAAAAAAATAATAATAATAATAATTAGCAACGGACAAATTTTATAAATAGATAGTAAAATTCATCGTTACTTCTATTTAACAACAAATTTAGTAATATATTATCAAAAAATTATATTAACTACGAGCAGCAAGCAATAGATTAGTGACGATATTTATAATAATTATTTGTGTGTATCACGTGAACAAGAACAAGAGGACAAAAATGTCAAAAGAAATGTCTTTTCATACCATATTTTTATTATTCGCTACAACTATCAATAGATATAACATAATTTCATCGTAGAGATCATTACTAAAAACAAATGTTAGTGACAAATTAATTTTATAGTCAAATAGTAAAATTTATCGTTAATTCTATTTAAAGACAAACTAGAGATAAATTATTAAAAAATAGTGTTCGCTACGAACAACTAGCAGTAGAAAACGATGATGGTCATATTTTCTTTTTTTTAATAATACATACATAAAACTTACTCCTCAATAAATTGTATCGAACTCTATAACGTAGAACAAATAGCAAAAGTTGAAAAAAATATACCTCTAAATATAGCGTCCTGCTAAATTTATTTTTCATAATTCCTGCTAAATCTAACAAAGTTTTTTAAATATGAAAACATAAAATTTTCAATTTTTTTTAAAAATAAATTTAATGAATCTCAATTGCTCAAAGAGTATATTTAAAGAATTACTTTAAAATTTACTCACACAAAAGGGACCATATCTTATTTTCTCCACTATACTACAAATTACTGTATCATTTTATGTGAGGCAGTTCTTTTATGAGATAAAAGGATAAAGGCCACTCATTTAGAAAATAGTACTAATATTTATTATATTTATTGTGGATGTTAAATAAATAATTATGTTGAATTTAGACAGATTAAAATGAATGGAGTATATAAATAGGTGAATGGTAATTTATTTATTTGTGTTCACTGCTGATAATGTTAGATGACAGTCTAATATTTAACATATACATAAACATATATTATATTCAAATCTAATATTATCTAATCATCTCAATGTTTTTCCAAAAGTTATACTACTATTTCATTGTCGTTATTGTTATTTCTTTCGTATATCGTATATTGCTCTTCATTTCACGTTATTTTGTTGTTGTTACTGTTTTTATTCTTTTTCAAACTGCTTTGAAATGCTTTATTTATCTAAAATAACTCATCTATCTTTACAAAGTAAAAATAAGATCTAGACACACTTGATGTTTTTCATGCCTTACTTATAAAATTATACTGAATTTATTATTAACGTATCGCATAAGATGAAAGAATAGTAAAGAAATTATACATATTATAATCATATGCATTAATCACTCAAGAATAAATATTAAATCTTACAAGCATTAGAACAATACATTGATAAGCAAATTTCACTTTTAACTTTAAATACAAAAAGAGAGAAATACATATATTATATTATAGTGAATAAATTCAGAGTTTAATAATCCATATTTATCTAGTCATTCCTCCATGAATTTGTGGAGCCATTGCTATCCCTTTGTTTTGGTTGTCCATATTTTCCTGCCAACCTATATATATGTAAAAAAGAAAAAAAAAATTAATATCTCAACAATTTTAGATAAAGAAAATAAATTATTTCATTCGATTTTATATAATGGTGTTTGATAGTTTAAAAAAGGAAAAAGATTTTTTTCACATACCAAATATATAGCTGACATTGTTGTTGATTCAAGAGCATGTTATTAAAATGTTTAAAAGTTATAACAATAATCAAATATATGTGAAAGTGTCATTGTTTTCTAAATAAATTTGAAAATCTCCTATAAAATGTCATATAGGCCACAAGTTATTATAAATATTAGACAACAATCAAATATTTTATATATAGTAAGATTGACTAATAGAGTCGCCTTTAATAGAAAACGGTTTACCCTCAAAATGACACTTTCTCATATGAATTTAGATTGGTCGAACCCAAAACAGATATCGAATATCAAGCGTGAACCAGATAAAAAGAAAGAGGAATGTTGTTTGTCTACCAATAGACAAGCCACATCCACGATGTTTGATAGAAAACTATTTACCCTTACAGTGACACTTTCTAACAAGAATTCAAACTAGTCGAACCCAAAACAGACATCGAACACCAAGCGTAAACCAGATTTAAAAAAAAAAAAGAATGTTATTTGTTTACCAATAGACATGTCAAATCCACGATGTTTGATAGAAAACGCTTTACCCTTAAAGTAACACACTCTAACATGAATTCAGATTAATCGAATTCAAAACAGACATCGAACACCAAGTGTAAACCAGATAAAAACGAAAGAAGAGTGTTGTTTGTTTACCAATAGACATGTCGAATCCACGATGTTTAAGCTCACGATATTCTTGGCACAAAGCACAAGCTTCACAGAAAAAATGAAGCAAACAATCCCCACAATGATTTTCTGGTAACATGTATTGTTTTCTCATTTTTGTACGATAGAAACATGAATATAAACATCCACAAGCTGTTAATGCTGATATTAAACAATATAATGCTCCACTTGCTCCACAAGCTGCAAAAAAAAAAAAAATTACATGTCATAATTATATTTGGTTCAAAGAGTATATTAATAATAAGTTGTGTGGCGGATTCAGAATTTAGGAGATATGGATGTTCGGGAAGTTCAAATACATATATTGGCACCCAAAGCTTTGATGTTTCGTGTGGAAATCAAAGCATCCAGCTATCTTTTCGAATTCAGGGGTACTTTTTTTTCATCTTCGGGTAATGGGTGCCGGAGCATTTAGTACCTTTATGAACTATGACTGAATTTGCTACGACACACTTCAACTTCACGAAATCCTATTACCCCCTCGAATTAAATTTTAGCGTATTATTGATCCTTTTTAGCTGACGTGACACCTTTTGTCAATCTTTTTAGCTGGCATAACAGCTTTGACGTGGGCCTATATTATGTAAATAAAGTGTCACATCAGCATACAAAAATACGTTAAAATTGAGTTCAGGAAAATAATAGGACCCCATGGAGTTGGAGTGTATGTCGTAGCAACTTTGACTACAGTTTCTGGATATTGGATGCTTATCTCAAAATAATAATGATAGCAATAAAAATAATATATTCAGTGTAATTCAACAAATAGGGTTTGAGGAGGGTGCATGGTGTATACACAATCTTATCCCCATCTTATAAAGGTAGTAGATAAACTGTCTAAGTTCACAAAATTAAATGACACTTGATATATTCTACGTATATTTAACAAAGACCATAAGTTATTTTCTTGAATTTCGTTTCAATCTAAGCCAAAATTAGACAAACAAATTAAAACGGAACACGTAAATTTAGCTGTTAACTTACAAACAGTTCCTTTGTCGACGATCTCAGCAATCTGTCCAAATGTAATACATGGACACCAGCAAGTTATACAACCTGAAAAAAAAAAAAAAGTATAATAATCATAAATTTTAAAAAAGAATTCCAATTTTTATAACATAATTTGACTCAAATGAAATATAAATTATTTATAATCTTAAATATAACATAACATCATTTGTAACTATAAGCTAAAGTGTGAGATTTAAAACTAATTTTTTCTTCAAATATCAAAAGATGACATTCTTTTGAAACAAACAAGGGAAAAGGGTTTCAAATATATTTAAACTTTCACGAAATTTGTTGTAACACGTTTCAATTTTGTGGGGGTCCTATGACCCCTCTCGACCACTGCATAAATACACGCACACTGAGCACGTAAGGGTCTGAAGTGGTCCACCTAGACAAATATATGTCACAAAAATACAGTAATAAATAGTCGAGGGGGTCATAAGATCCCCGCAAAGTTAAAACGTGTTACAACAAATTTCGCTAAAGTTTAAATATATTTCTGGCTGTTTTCTCAACAGAAAAAACAAGAAAATAAAAGACAGTTTTGTGCACGAAGCATTCCCGTTTAGACGTGGATCGAGGAAGGACTATATTTCAACTAGGCCAACGTTATTAATAAGGCGGCATACTCTACTACTCATATTCATAACTTATAGTCACACGGAAATAACTTTATAATAAGAAAATAGGTCAACATAAATTAAAACAGAGCGAATAAAAAAGAACAACGTACAATTTGATACATCGGAGAAACAATCACATAGTCCAGTAGACCAAGCTCCAGGATGATTAGCCTGAAATTGGCCCGGCACGGGAATTCCGGTCGTCGGTTTTTCGTCGTAAATTGATGGAGCTGAGGGATTCATAACTTATATATGTATTAGTTTTTGATAAATAAAATGAAATGATAGACACAAAAATAAAGTATGTAGTAGTTTTTATGAAAGATATGAAAACTATGAGTTATATTTATAGTGAAATATATAAGAGAGTCAACAAAGGATGTCAAGTGACTTGATTTTTTATTTTATTTTTTTTAGTCTATGGTCAACAAATTAATGAATTTGGTTGGAAATGTTCTTTAGTTTAACGTGTTATTTTGTGCAACTTGTTCACTTTTTATTTTTTTTTATTAAAATTATTTTTGTAATTTTGTGGCCACTTGTTTTTAACCTATAGTTTTGACAGCTCTAACTTTTAAGCAGCCACGCCACGTATTGTTACATGTGTGGAAAATAACATAATATTTTACGATAAAAATTTATAAGCATTTGAGTATATATCAAATTAATATTTTTATTATAATTAAATAATTAAATTAAGTAAAATATATAATAATTAATCATGATTAAATAACATGAATTCTAAATTCAAACACATGACATACATGTATTGATATGGTGTATAAAAAAAGAATATATTTACCCTAAAGGTACAAATAAGATGTGAATATATCGTATTATTTTTAAATTTCATTTATATTGAATATATTATTATTATTATTATTATTTTCTTTGTGTTCGAAGTAAGAGAAAGGGTCAAAGCACTTAAATTTAACTATGAAATCAGAATTTGATGCTTTAATTTTTTTGAAATAAAATCTACCTAGCTAATTCAAAATCATACATAAAGTATATAAATCAATATAACTAATGATCAAAATATTTGAAAAAATTATAGTAACAAAAAATAACTTGATTCCTCATATAAAACCTTCCCATAGTATTTGAAATTAATAATTTCGCTCTATCTTTTTATATATCAGAGCGTGTATCAAAGTCTTCTTTCTATTGTAGTCGTGTTTCTTTTTTTGGTAAGCATCGTAGCCGTGTTATTATGCGTATCTAATTGATAACCTTGAGATCGATAAAAACTATGCTACTTCAATTAATGGTTAAAGAACTATATTCACATAATTTTTAAAAGTAAAATCGAAATAAAAATCTAATAAATAGATATTTGCATAAATCAACCAAGATTGAGGGTGACATCACTCATTTATATATTTTTTAAATATAAAAATTGACTTGGTATAAGATAAAATGATAGTATATAGTCAAGTCTGTGAATTTTCTACTACGTATTTTATAAGTTAAATCTTAGTAGGAAAATTCGTTCATATTTACTACAAGATTTTTTAGTAATTTTAACTTTAATTTAAAGAAGTCTTCAAAGATTAATTAGAGTTTTTACTATTCTGATCTTGAAATTTGCCTAAAAATGCATTTTAAATTACTGAATTTAAATTTTTTTTATGAGAGGAACAAAATTGAAATATACAAAAAGAATTATTGATTAGCCCAGTATTAATTTTTTATTCTTTATTCTTAAAAAGGAGATAAGATAGATATTAGTAGACCAACAATAGGTTGGTAAAAAACTACCCAATAGGTTTATCTAACTTTGACTATACTAATATACTGATTAAATTAAGGTAATTAATTTAATAATTAATTAATCAATGCGAGACCTTAATTAATTCTTACAGTTCGATGATTCTACTCTCTACGTTTCATTTTATCCAATTTCTATACTACAAATAAATTTATTATTTTTCTTCATATTAAATAACTATATAAAGATATAGTTATAAAATTTATATTTTTAAATCCCCTGATAAATATGTTTCCTATATTAAGAGTGTGTGGCTGCTGAATTGCTAGGTGAGGCCAAACCGTGTTGAAAATGTGGATAAGGTTTCAAAGCTTTCATTCAATTATTATTATTATTATTATTATTATTATATATATATATATATATATACTAGTTTATTCGCACGTGTCTCACACGTATAACGTTTGATTATTTAAAATTAAATGATTTTATCCATTGCGGAGATTTTATCTAACGTTTTTATATTTATTCTTAAATTTTTTAAATCTTCTTAAAATTAAACTAATAGAAAAAGAATTACTTGTCATTAATTCTGATGATTCTAATAAGAAATTTTTTTACCATAAATATATTTAATTAATTGTCAACTCTTATATATTAGGAAAAAATAATGAAAATACGATTTTATCTAAAGTAAAAACTCTTATTGAAGGGTAAAAAATTCAAACATTATTTCTAAGATATATATCTTGTCTTATATGCGGATATTATTAATTTTTACGCGTTAAGTATACGAAAATTATTATTGAGAAAATTAAGCAGCGAGATTAATACTTACTACTTTTTTATGTTCTGATATCATTTTGAAATACTATATAATTACGACTTCAACATCGTAAACATTTTGAAATGATGTGCTTTTATTTATTTAATTATATCTTCAATAGATATGCCTGAATTACTTATTAAAGAATCACATCAAGTAGATTGTCTTATTTTTTAAAACCATACGAGTTAAATCTCGATAAATGACAAATAAGGATTATGATAAAGTTAATTTGTATTTTATTCTTAATTAGAGATTTCGATGTGAATATTTTCGATTAAAATCCTCCACTATGAGCTAATTAATATGTAAAGGTATATTTAATAATTAGCCACCAAGAAGTCTCATTCAAGGACCCCTTGCAATGAAAACATGGGCTGCTACTTTTTATCTTTAGTTTCAAGATTGTTATCCGAAACGTTTTCTCAAAAAAAGAAAATTTTATTTTCAAAACTCAAATTCGTAATTTTTTAAGATGAAAAGATATTTATCACTTTGTTATAACGATACAATCATTAATGATCGATTCAAGGTCTGCTCTGAAACTTCACTAATTCAGATTCACGTCGAAAAATGTCAGTTTTGCAATTTTCTAAATACAATTGACTTGGTACAAGATATATAGTCAAGTCAATAAATTTTCTACTACGTGTGTTATAAGTTCAATTTTAGTAGGAAAATTAAATGGTATTTACAATAAGATATTTTCATTTCTTTCACATCACAAATTAATGCATTTAGTCAACTTTTTCTTATATCACTATCTTTAGAGTTAAGAATGTATACATGGTAAAATCTTACCAACAATCATATTATATTTATATCAAATTAATGTAATATATTATGGTCAAGTGATTTAATGAAGTAAAATATATGCTACTTAATTATGATTAATTAATATGAACTCTAAATTTAAACACGTATCATGTATTGACGTGGTGTAAATATAAGTGTGGGTAAGCTTGTTCATGTATTTCAAAATCTTAATAAAATTTAATAGCATCAAAATAAATATTATTGTCACAGGACCCTTTCCGGATATTTTTTTCATATATTCATCATCTCAATTAAATTAAGTTGACTATCACAATTATTTCAACACTCTAATTTTATTTTTTTCAGTAGTCAATTGAAAATTAAAACTATGATTTCAGTCTCCTCGTATGCTCTTTAATTCAATTTTTCAGACATTTTAAAATCAATTTTCTAAAATTTATGATCACATATATTGCTTTTCTTATTTATCAAAATTCCTTTTTTGTTTTAGATTTATGAAAACTAAATAAGTTCCGTTATGATTGCTAAAATATGTGGGGAGATTAATATTTCATGTCAAAAATAAAGTGTTTTTCAAAATTAAATAGTTTAGTTATAGTTAAGATGCCAGTTGATTTGATTTAATCTTGATCTTTAAAAATTAGATTAGACAAGTGTCATTCATCTAGATGTGTATTTGAGAAAATTGCGAGAAAATATATAATGGAAGGACAACTACAAGAAAACCTTAATTGCCCTTAAAAAAAAACTATTTTTATTAAACGCTCCCTGACAAAAGCGACTTCGTATTTAAGGGACTCGAACCCGAGATGACCTCTGATTAAGGATGAAGGAGAAACGGCCAAGTTGATTTATTGCACTCCTGCAAGCTCGAAACATTAGAATTCGAGCCGGAAAATCCTACATCGGGGTAAAGCACTTCCTAACAAAGACGACTCCGATCCAAGACGACTCGAATCTAAAACCTTGATGCAGATACTTGGATTTAGGTTGGCATATCCATTCATTCCCATCAGTCCAAAGGCGGAGCCCCAAAAATTTAATTTATGAATTCTAAACGACAATTCTTTGTACGTGTTTTACTGAATTCTGAATAAATTACAACAATTTAAAAACGTTAGACTAAGAACCAAAGAATAATAAATATCGAAGGCGTAAAAGATCACTATCTTTCTTTTTTGTTTTGGTTTTTTATCCGGTGTCCGGTACCCGCATTGGAACCCGACTAATCCGGATTCGTGCTGGGTAGGGCCCCATTCGGGGGGTAGCGCTCCCAACAGAGTTTTCTTCATGCCCAAGATCGAACCCTCGACCTCTGATTAAGGGTGAAGCAGCCCCATCCGCTGCACCACAACCGATGTCGGTAAAGATCACTATATTTCACGTGATATTGCCCGTATACATTATTAAAAAGGTACAATCTATTATTGCAAAGCTCAACACACATGGACACTAAACAATAAAAACTAGTAGTACAAAAAGACGACAGATAACATTAACTGCATGGCCGACTTATGTTCGTCATGTAGCATTCAGACCAAATAATTCAATGAAATTACGTCGATACGTCCTATATTATAGATAATGTAAGAGACAATTTTGTTTTTTCCTCGAGCAATTTTTAGAATTCTCACCGTTTCAACCTTTCAATTCGCTTTTGACCATCAAATGAAATGCATTCTTACTGAGCCCTTAAAACACTATTTTTGTCGTATGGCTCCTCGCTAGCTAGTTCATGCAAATACTTGGATTTATCGCGCTTAAAAAAATATTTTTATTAAGTGCTCCATAACAAAAATGACTCCGTGTTCAAGGGACTCGAACCCGAGATGACCTCTGGTTAAACATGAAGAAGAAATGGCCAAGTTGATTTATTGCGCTCTTGAAAGCTAGACATACTATAGCTAGTTGATGGAAATAATACAAGAAAACATTAAGTGTCCACATTGAAATCCGACTAAATCTGAATTCGCATGTTATTAATCTGTTGTAACCTATGTTGGAATCGTGTTCAGGTTCTGTTGCAACAGGTAACTAATCTGTTGCAACATATATGTCAAATATTGCAACAGATGAGCCATCTGTTTAAACATGAATCCAACATATCAGTCTTCCTTTGAAACAGATGTCTCATCTGTCGCAATAGATGATTTATCTGTTTAAACAGATGGATTTTATGTTGGATTTATGATTGGGTTCTATCCATTATTGGAAAACAACAACACAATAGCAGTTACCCAGATGACAAATTCAACTAAAAATCATAATTTGACTTACCAACGTCTCCTATGAAGTAATGCCAAAGTGGAAAGTGATGTTAGAAATAAAATTTGACCTAAGAAATTGGTCAAATAGCAACAGTAGCGGTAACAACAACAACAACAAATGGTCAACAAGAACAAGATGAAGATGATAATGAAGTAGAAGATGATGATAATGAAGCAGAAGATGATGAATGAAGCAGCGGCAACAATGAACAACAAAAATCACTAAGAGAGAGAAATCAACAAAGGGTGAGAAGAGAGAGAAAGACGTCTTTTTTCCCTTCGTTTTCCGCTATATAGGCTAACATTTGGATCAAAGTGTAAATTTAAAAACTTGTGGATTATTTTCAAACTTTCCCAACTTTCTTAATCCATAATAAAGTAATTGTCACCTCCACCTCATAATTAAGACTTGTGTCACCTACACCTCATTTTAAAACTCTTTTGTCACTTGTGGCCCAACCCCCTAGTTTCTCACACTTCAAATTCTGATCGATATCAACTAGATCTTGATAGATCTTATCTATATTTTTGATAGACATTCACTATAATATAAATATATTTATAACACTCCCCTTGAATGTCTAATGATAGATAATGTGTCTAGTTAAAACCTTACTAGAAAAAATCTAGTGAAAAAAAAACTATTGAAGGAAAAGGAGTACACATCTTTAACAATACGCATATAGGATGCCCCATTAAAAAACTTACAAGAAAAACTCAATGGGACAAATCCCCGTAAGAAAAAAAGAGTACAACACGTATTAACTCCCCCTAATGGGAACATCCTTGAACCTTTGCATCCCAATCTTGTGCATCATCTCTTAAAAGTTGCAGTTGAAAGAAATTTGGTGAATAAATCAGTCATATTTTCACTCGAACGAATTTTTTTTGCAAGTTAATATCACCATTCTTCTGTAGCTCATGTGTATAGAAAAACTTTGATGAAGTGTGCTTTGTTCTATCTCCTTTTATGAATCCTCTCTTAAGATATGTTATGCTTGCTGCATTATCTCCGTATAAAATTGTGGGTACATTATCACATTTCAAATAATATTTTTCTCGAATAAGATGTATCATGGACCTCAACCATACACATTCTCGGCTTGCTTTATGAATAACTATTATCTCAGCATGATTCGGTGAAGTGACTAGATAGATTGTTTTGTATAGCTCCAAGATATGATAGTATCCTCACATGTGAACACATTGTATGTTTGAGACCAAGATTTATGCGGGTTAAATAAATACTCAGCATCAACATAATCAACAAGATCGGGACTGCAATCTTTAGAATAAAATAAGATCATGTGTCTGATCCCATTTCGACGTCTTTTAGTAAGAGCAGAATTACACCCTGCTAATAAATTAATCGAAAAGGCTACATCCGGCCTTATAGTATTTGCATGATACATTAGTACATCAATTTTACTAAGATATGGTACTTCATAACCAATCCAATTCGATATATTTCTCATTTCAGCAGATAATCTATTGCTTTTGAAAACTCTCCAAGAGTTCCAATAATTTTCAAGTTATAAACTTATGAATATAAGGATTATAAATAAGTTTTCCAGAAACTTTTATACGCTTCAAACATTTTGAATCCTTAAAAGTTTCATATAAATTTTTTCAAGTGACAATATTCCGCATTTCATGTGTGACATCTTCAAGTGTTTGGATTGCAAATCAAATAAGTTTTATGCTTACCAAGATGCATCCTTTCATGTCACTTGATAAATGTTTCTATGTCAGCATGCTTAAATAAACGTAGAATTTGGATCCTCGTAATCAAAGATATTGATGATATATCATTTCTAATCGGTTCACAGTGTGACATAACATTTTGAGATCTCATCACTTCATTATTTTCAGGTACCTGAACCTCTCATAAGGTTTTATGAAGTGTTATGTTGTAGACTTTTCAAGAGCTCATTGCCTTGTTATTATATATGATATTTGTTCATTATCCTTTTCAAGAATTATTTCATTTGAAATCGATTGGTCTGTCATGCTTCACGCATGCATAGACATTATCCTTTAAGGATAAAAAAATAGGAGCACTTGCAACTTAATATGAGATGCTTTCGGCATTTGACTTGAATTATCTTTCTAAGGAGGATCTGATGATAATTTATAACATATTTCATAGCTGTTTATAATCTCCCCCTTATTTTAAGAAAACTAACATACATCCTCCATCTTATTTGAGGAATACATCTTTGTGCATCATGGTATATTATTAGTTGTATACCGCACATTAACTATTAGATGGAATATTTGGTTTCTGATCTTGAACCAATTGAGAGGAAAGAAATAATCACAATTTATTGGTCTAATGCATACAAGTGTTATTGCATGCAACATATCATATTTCAGAGCAACACATAAAGTTTTGTTCTCATTAGCAATGATTCAAATACTTATTGAAGGCATTCAATGTCAAACCATCATCATCAAGATGAATTGTCTTGATTACACAATCTGAAAGTTATGATCTTAGCGCAATTTTATTGAGCAAGCAACTTTATGAATGCCAAACTGCAGGTTGACAATACACGTACAAGTGATCATATTATATCGATGCATTTTAATAGATCACATGACTGGTGAACGGACCCATATTCACCTTTTATATTTTTCTGATTTTAAGAGATCAAATCCCAACATTAGTTGGTCCAACCTACTTATCCTGAGAACAAGCAACATACACAATTCTTGAAGAATCTTCTATTTCTTCAACATATGTCAATACTCAATATGCACATTTTTCGCAATGTAGCAATCGTTCATGTCAATATATGAACTTTTATACTAGTAAACTTCAAGTTTACCATGACATGTGCCTTTCTTCTTTAGTAAATTTCAGATCTACTTTACATGAATAAATTTTTGAATTTACTACTCAGAAGTAGATTTCAAATGAGCATAAGGGGAGGAGCCTTTTTGTAGGCCAAATGAGCATAATGGGAGGAGCCTTTTTGTTGGCCAAATGAGTGAAACGATAGGAATTGCAGAACTTTTGTGACTTTCGATGGGTGTTAGCCCACAGATTGTTAGGGATTCGGGCTTTGAAATTCTTTTTAGGTGAACATCTTAAGCGGGCCCCTGATGACCTATTAAATCGATCCAGGAGGAACCTTTTTGTAAGCCAAATGAGCGAAACGACATGAATTATGGATTTTTTGCGACTTTCCGTGAGTGTTAGCCCATAGATTATTCGGGTTGTAGGCTCCGGTAGAAATTGTGAATTTTTTGCGACATTTTGTGTATGTTAGCCCACAGATTGTTGGGGGTGGGGTTATGGGATTATTTTTGGGCAAAACTGCTTGGATGGTTCACTGACGACCTATTAAATGGATCTATAGGCTTTGGAGGAGCCTTTTTTTAGGCCAAATGAGCGAAACGACAGAAATTACAGATTTTTTGCGACTTTTGGTGTGTGTTAGCCCAAGGATTGTTGTGGGTGCGAGCTCTGTAATTATTTTTTATGAAACTTCTTAGGAAGACCCCTGGTGGCTTATTAAACTGATCCATAGGCTTTGGATGAGGGAAATGAGCCTTTTTGTTAGCTAAATAGGGCAACAACAGGAATTACAGATTTTTCGCTACTTTTGTTGGGTGTTAGTCCACAAATTATTGGGGGTGCAATCTCCGGGATTATTTTTGGACGAAACTTCTTAGGCGGGCCCTTGAAGACCTCTTAAATTGATCCATAAGCTTTGGAGGAGCGGAATGAGCCCTTTTGTAGGCCAAATGAGCAAAACAACAGGAATTGAGAATTTTTGTGACTTTCGGTGGGTGTTAGCTCACGTATTGTTGGGAGGTGCGGGATCGGAGAATTTTTTGGATGAAAATTCTTGTTCGGGTCCTTGACGACCTATTAAATGGATTTATAGGCTTTGGAGGGGCGGGGGGATCCTTTTTGTAGGCCGAATGATCAAAAAAGGCAGGAGTTGCGAATTTTTCGCGACTTGGAAAGATGACGAGAGAAATTTTCTGTAACTAAAATTCTCTGTGGTAATCAAACCCGCATAAGGAACGTGAGAAGAACGCTCAAATATAAGGTTATGGGTTCCCAGTTAACAGTTTATTTTATATGTCAGGAATGCTAAACAGGAATATAGTGTTCAGGTAAAAGTTTTTGAATTCCCGAGATCCCCCTCCCCATACCCTGGATCCGCCCCTGGCTTCATTTATGTATTTTTTTTTCAAACTGCTTTGAAAAGCTTTATTCAATCCGAAAGTCTATTATACATATCATATACATTCAATTCAATCACTCAACAATAAATATTAAATCCTCCCAAGGAGAAGAACAATACATTTATTATAAAATTTCACTTTTAATTAATTTATTTTTCTAAAAAAGATAGTAAAACAAACACACACACATATATATATATATACATATATATATATTATCTAGTCATTCCTCCTTGAATTTCTGGAGCCATTGTTATCCCTTTGTTTTGGTTATGCATATTTGCCTGCCAACCTATACATATGTTGTAAACAAGAACCATATATGAGTATATCTCAAGAAATTTAAATTAAAAATAAAATAAAATAAAATATTCCTATCTGTTTTCTTTTATATAATGGTAATTGACTGAATATGTAGTTTAAGAAAGAAAAAAAGATTTTACGTACCAAAAATATCCTTAAAACTTATAGTGTTAAAGATACCATGATATTAATGTTGTTTCAAGAGCATGTTATTAAATGTAAAATGAAAAGTTTAATGTTATAAAAAGAATCAAATATGAAAATTTCATACAAAATGAACTCAATACTTTCTTCTTTTTCTTCTCAAATCTAATATTTGTTACTTTTTAGTATATATAAATATTTATGTTCCATCTCAAAAGTATTAGGTTTGGATGAACTCGTAACTAAGTAGCTGCATCGACCCCCCACCCTCACCCCCACCCCCGCTCCAAGTCGAGTGGTGAGATAGTATTTAAGACTTCTTTATTTTTAATTGAGACAAGCATTCAGTATCGTACCGAACTATGACCAAAGTTGCTACGACATACTTCAACTTTATGGGGTCCCTATTACCCCCTTGAACTCAATTACAGCGTATTTTTGTCACCCTTTTATGCTGACGTGACACATTTATTACATAAAATGAGGCCCACGTCAAAGGTGTCACGTCATCTAAAAAGGTTTACAAAAGATGCCACGTCAGCCAAAAAAGGTTGACGAAAGTACGCTAACATTAAGTTCAGAGGCGTAATAGAACCTTCGTGTCGTTGCAAATTTGGTCATAGTTCAGAGGGTGCTAGATACTTTGCTCTTTTTAATCGAAAGTTCCAAGACCGAATCGTGAAAATAGAGTTGTACACCCAAAAAATGGAACTTTTTGGCATGCATTCGATTAGTTGGATTGAAAACGAATACTAAACATCAGACGAAAAATCATAATAAAAAAAAGAGGAATATAGTTAACCAATTGATTAATAGAGTCTATCACCTTTGATATGAAGCGATTTAGTCACTTTACCCTTACATTAAAACTTTCTCATATCAATTCAGATTAATTGAGATGAAAACAAATATCAGATACCAAATGAGAAATTCAATAGACATGTCAAATCCACCATGTTTGAGCTCACGATATTCTTGGCACAAAGCACAAGCTTCACAGCAAAAAAATGAAGTAAACAATCCCCACAAGGACTTTCTGGTAACATGTATTGTTTTCTCATTTTTGTACGATAATATAAACATGAATAAAAACATCCAAATCCTGTAAATGCTGTTAATAAGAAATAAAATGCTCCACTTGCACAACAAGCTGCAAAATTAAAATAAATCACATGTCAAAATCATTTTATCTCCACAATAAAAAATAAAATAATAATAACATAAACTGGTAAAGTTGACGTTATGTGATTAGGAGGTCCAGGGTTTAAGCCGCGAAGATAACTTTTGGTAGAAATATACGGTAAGGATGTGTACGATAGACATTTGCAGTCCGACTCTTCATTCCTAGTGCATAGCGGAAGCTTTAGTGCTCTGAGCTGCCTTTTCAGTAACATAAGTAGACTAATTTCATATATTGAGTTTAGGGAAGGTGATATGCACGCAATCTTGACGTTATGTGACTAGGAGTTCAAGGGTTTAAGCTGTGGAAATAACTTTTGACAGAAATATACGGTAAGGCCAATGCGTACGATCGACCTTTGCAGTCTGGCTCTTTCCCGGTCCCAGTGCATAGCGAAAGTTTTAGTGCTCCAAGTTGTCTTTTCAAGAACATAAGTAGCATAATTTCATAAATTGAGATTGAGAATAGGAATTTCTGTCAAGGGGGTTTAAAATCTGAAGAAAAACTAACCGAAGGAGGTCCAACATCTACAATATATACATAAAAATTATTTTAATCATGTATTAATAATATATTTTTCGTCGAAGGGGGTTCGGACGAACCCCTATTACTAGGTTGGCTCCGCCTCTTTGTTTAAGGAAGGTGGTATGTACGCAATCTTCTCTTATCTTGTGAAAGTAAAGAGACTCTATATGATCGAAAAATTAAAGGATATTTTGCTACATTCTACGTATATTTAATTTAACACTATGAGATTTAAAAATTTTCTTTATGATTTTCTTAAATTATAGACAGATCAAAATCAAACAAACAAACTGAAACGAACCGAGTAATTGTTACTAATTCTAGTGGTTTAATTTGGCTTACAAGCAGTTCATTTGTCAACGACCTCTGCAATACGTCCAAATGTAATACATGGACATCAACAAGTCATGCAACCTGAAAATAAAAAAAAAAAGTTTCATACTCCCAAATTAAAGATAGATATATAATATAATTTTTTGATAAAAGGTGCACGTTCGATCGAAATAAACTAATAAGATAATAATGTCATATGCAATAGTATAATTTTTCGTCAAAAAATGTTCAAACAGATTACTCTTTACTTTATGTGGATATATCCTCTACTATTGATAATTATTTTCAAGTATGGAAAGATTATTAGTAATTATTATTTTTTTGTAGAACGGATTAATAAGAAAATAATGTCACGAAAATAGAACGAAGAACGTAAAAAAATATTAAAAAAAGAATAACGTACAGCTTGAGACATCGGAGAAAACAGTCACATAGTCCAGTGTACCAAGTTCCAGGATGATTATTAGCAGAGGAATTCATAACTTGAAAATTTCAAAAGAGAAAATGATTAAATTTAAAATGCTTCGATGAGAGAAAATGAAATAAAATACAAAAAAAAGTATGTAGTGGTTTTTGTGAAAGATATGAAAATTATCAGTTGTATTTATAGTGAAAAAGAAAAACACTGCACTATCATCAAAGGATGCGGTGCAGTGGATGAGGTTGTTCCTTCCTTGACCAGAGGTTTCGGGTTCGAGCCCTGGGTATAAAAAAATTCTTAATAGAGAACGCTACCTCACAAATGAGGCCCTATCCGGTGCAAATCTGGATTAATTGGATTTCAATGTGGGTACCGAATATCAAATGAGAAAAAGAAAAAGAAAAAGAAAGAAAAGCACTATACTATTGTATGAAGGAAAGAGGCAACAAATTAAGGATGTAAAGTGACTTGCTTTTTTCAATATTGGTTGAGGTGGGTTAGTTGGGTTTCTTCGTCCTTAATTTTCTTTCACTTTATTTGAAAAATTTTAAGTTAGAGTTGAAGGGTTTAGATTGAGTAGGATCAAGATACAGTACTTGGATCGAGTGCAAGTTCAGTGACGTAACATATGAGGTTGGTGTGGAAGTGATGCTTGGCACGTGCATAGAGTATTTGGGTCTGTATTGGTGCAGGGTGGATGATTAAATGGAGGTGTGTCTCGTGCGATAAGAAAGTGTGATCAAAACTTGAAGGTAAGTTCTAAAGAGTGGTGATTAGACCAACTGGAACTTGGACCAAGTGCTCGCTAGTTAAGCACTCTCAAATTCAGAAGTTGAAAGTTGTCGGGGCATATTAAGAGGATAGGATGAGAAATGAGGATACTTGGGATAAGATGGAAGTGGCTTCGATGGAGGATACGTTGCAGGAAGCGAGATTGAGATAGTTTAGACATGTGAGGAGGAGATGTATGTATTCCCTAGTACGGAGGTGCGAGAGGTTGTTTATGAGCGGTTCCAGCTGAGCCATAGATAGGCCGAAGAAGTGTTGAGACGAAATGGTTTATTAGATGGGACATTACGATGCAGTTTCAGCTTACTGGGGGTGTGACCTGTCGATATAAGGTTGTAGAGGACACAAATTAGGTTAGTAAGTATAGTAGTGCGTTGTTATCTTATTCGTCCATACTAGTAGTCACGTATTATTGCTCTTGTAGTTTCATCAGGTCCTTCGATTTCTATTATTATTTGTCGTTTTTTGTACTTCAGTTATCATATTATTTTGTCGTAAGTACTGTTCAGAATGTCATCTTGTTATGCTTTCACTTTCATATCTTCTTTTCTGGACTGCTTTGTACTACTTTTTCTTTAGTCGAGAATCTAATGAAAACAACCTTTCTACCTCTGAGGTAAGAATAAGGTCGGCGGAACACTGGATATGTAGGATTATACTGGGTCGACAGAACTCTAGATATGTAGGATTACACTAAGGCGACAGAACACTCGATATGTAGGATTACACTGGGTCAATAGAACACCCGATATGCAGGATTACACTGGGTCGACAGAACACTCAATAAGTAAGATTACACTGGGTCGATAGAACACTCGATATATAGAGTTACACCGGGTATATATATTTTAGATTCCCAAATTGGCTTTATCTATGCACTTGACCCATTTTATAAACTTTCAAAAAGTCTATAATGACCCTGTGGGGTACTTAGCATGTGTAATAAGACACCTACTCAATAATTTGATTACAATTATCAATAAATTACCATTTTTATACAACTACGTTAAAATTATCTTCGTGAGACTTACAGATCATCTGCATGAAGCTATAAAAGTAGTCTTTGATACTTATATTAGGATAGAATATTTATATTTACGCTTTTTAAAGTGTAATTCTTCTCCAAACCCTACTAACGCGGGATATTTTATAACTTTTTTTTAAAAGAAAAAACAGACACAAGTTTATTTCTAAAAATAAATCAATAAATTCTTTTTGTAGAACAACCCCAAGAGAGATCCAACAAATTAAAAATCATGTCAAATTGAAAATAGAAAGTTAATTCCAAAATTGGGTGATGAAAGGTCAATTCATAGTAATTATTTATTGGAATATTTATGAAATCTTAATTTCAATTTGTCATTAAAGATAAAGTGACCAAATTATTTGATTTATAAAACGCACTATCTCAAGTAGTTGTAATAGGAAAACAAAAAAATGTCTTTTCGAACTATGTTTTTAATCATTCACTTTTATTATTGATAAATATAGCATAATTTCATCATAGAAATCATTACTTAAAAAAAAAATAAAAAAAAAATTAGCAACGGACAAATTTTATAAATAGATAGTAAAATTCATCGTTACTTCTATTTAACAACAAATTTAGTAATATATTATCAAAAAATTATATTAACTACGAGCAGCAAGCAATAGATTAGTGACGATATTTATAATAATTATTTGTGTGTATCACGTGAACAAGAACAAGAGGACAAAAATGTCAAAAGAAATGTCTTTTCACACCATATTTTTATTATTCGCTACAACTATCAATAGATATAACATAATTTCATCGTAGAGATCATTACTAAAAACAAATGTTAGTGACAAATTAATTTTATAGTCAAATAGTAAAATTTATCGTTAATTCTATTTAAAGACAAACTAGAGATAAATTATTAAAAAATAGTGTTCGCTACGAACAACTAGCAGTAGAAAACGATGATGGTCATATTTTCTTTTTTTTAATAATACATACATAAAACTTACTCCTCAATAAATTGTATCGAACTCTATAACGTAGAACAAATAGCAAAAGTTGAAAAAAATATACCTCTAAATATAGCGTCCTGCTAAATTTATTTTTCATAATTCCTGCTAAATCTAACAAAGTTTTTTAAATATGAAAACATAAAATTTTCAATTTTTTTTAAAAATAAATTTAATGAATCTCAATTGCTCAAAGAGTATATTTAAAGAATTACTTTAAAATTTACTCACACAAAAGGGACCATATCTTATTTTCTCCACTATACTACAAATTACTGTATCATTTTATGTGAGGCAGTTCTTTTATGAGATAAAAGGATAAAGGCCACTCATTTAGAAAATAGTACTAATATTTATTATATTTATTGTGGATGTTAAATAAATAATTATGTTGAATTTAGACAGATTAAAATGAATGGAGTATATAAATAGGTGAATGGTAATTTATTTATTTGTGTTCACTGCTGATAATGTTAGATGACAGTCTAATATTTAACATATACATAAACATATATTATATTCAAATCTAATATTATCTAATCATCTCAATGTTTTTCCAAAAGTTATACTACTATTTCATTGTCGTTATTGTTATTTCTTTCGTATATCGTATATTGCTCTTCATTTCACGTTATTTTGTTGTTGTTACTGTTTTTATTCTTTTTCAAACTGCTTTGAAATGCTTTATTTATCTAAAATAACTCATCTATCTTTACAAAGTAAAAATAAGATCTAGACACACTTGATGTTTTTCATGCCTTACTTATAAAATTATACTGAATTTATTATTAACGTATCGCATAAGATGAAAGAATAGTAAAGAAATTATACATATTATAATCATATGCATTAATCACTCAAGAATAAATATTAAATCTTACAAGCATTAGAACAATACATTGATAAGCAAATTTCACTTTTAACTTTAAATACAAAAAGAGAGAAATACATATATTATATTATAGTGAATAAATTCAGAGTTTAATAATCCATATTTATCTAGTCATTCCTCCATGAATTTGTGGAGCCATTGCTATCCCTTTGTTTTGGTTGTCCATATTTTCCTGCCAACCTATATATATGTAAAAAAGAAAAAAAAAAATTAATATCTCAACAATTTTAGATAAAGAAAATAAATTATTTCATTCGATTTTATATAATGGTGTTTGATAGTTTAAAAAAGGAAAAAGATTTTTTTCACATACCAAATATATAGCTGACATTGTTGTTGATTCAAGAGCATGTTATTAAAATGTTTAAAAGTTATAACAATAATCAAATATATGTGAAAGTGTCATTGTTTTCTAAATAAATTTGAAAATCTCCTATAAAATGTCATATAGGCCACAAGTTATTATAAATATTAGACAACAATCAAATATTTTATATATAGTAAGATTGACTAATAGAGTCGCCTTTAATAGAAAACGGTTTACCCTCAAAATGACACTTTCTCATATGAATTTAGATTGGTCGAACCCAAAACAGATATCGAATATCAAGCGTGAACCAGATAAAAAGAAAGAGGAATGTTGTTTGTCTACCAATAGACAAGCCACATCCACGATGTTTGATAGAAAACTATTTACCCTTACAGTGACACTTTCTAACAAGAATTCAAACTAGTCGAACCCAAAACAGACATCGAACACCAAGCGTAAACCAGATTTAAAAAAAAAAAAGAATGTTATTTGTTTACCAATAGACATGTCAAATCCACGATGTTTGATAGAAAACTATTTACCCTTACAGTGACACTTTCTAACAAGAATTCAAACTAGTCGAACCCAAAACAGACATCGAACACCAAGCGTAAACCAGATTTAAAAAAAAAAAAGAATGTTATTTGTTTACCAATAGACATGTCAAATCCACGATGTTTGATAGAAAACGCTTTACCCTTAAAGTAACACACTCTAACATGAATTCAGATTAATCGAATTCAAAACAGACATCGAACACCAAGTGTAAACCAGATAAAAACGAAAGAAGAGTGTTGTTTGTTTACCAATAGACATGTCGAATCCACGATGTTTAAGCTCACGATATTCTTGGCACAAAGCACAAGCTTCACAGAAAAAATGAAGCAAACAATCCCCACAATGATTTTCTGGTAACATGTATTGTTTTCTCATTTTTGTACGATAGAAACATGAATATAAACATCCACAAGCTGTTAATGCTGATATTAAACAATATAATGCTCCACTTGCTCCACAAGCTGCAAAAAAAAAAAAAATTACATGTCATAATTATATTTGGTTCAAAGAGTATATTAATAATAAGTTGTGTGGCGGATTCAGAATTTAGGAGATATGGATGTTCGGGAAGTTCAAATACATATATTGGCACCCAAAGCTTTGATGTTTCGTGTGGAAATCAAAGCATCCAGCTATCTTTTCGAATTCAGGGGTACTTTTTTTTCATCTTCGGGTAATGGGTGCCGGAGCATTTAGTACCTTTATGAACTATGACTGAATTTGCTACGACACACTTCAACTTCACGAAATCCTATTACCCCCTCGAATTAAATTTTAGCGTATTATTGATCCTTTTTAGCTGACGTGACACCTTTTGTCAATCTTTTTAGCTGGCATAACAGCTTTGACGTGGGCCTATATTATGTAAATAAAGTGTCACATCAGCATACAAAAATACGTTAAAATTGAGTTCAGGAAAATAATAGGACCCCATGGAGTTGGAGTGTATGTCGTAGCAACTTTGACTACAGTTTCTGGATATTGGATGCTTATCTCAAAATAATAATAATAGCAATAAAAATAATATATTCAGTGTAATTCAACAAATAGTGTTTGAGGAGGGTGCATGGTGTATACGCAATCTTATCCCCATCTTATAAAGGTAGTAGATAAACTGTCTAAGTTCACAAAATTAAATGACACTTGATATATTCTACGTATATTTAACAAAGACCATAAGTTATTTTCTTGAATTTCGTTTCAATCTAAGCCAAAATTAGACAAACAAAT
This sequence comes from Capsicum pubescens, assembly GCA_030864215.1. NCBI lineage: Eukaryota > Viridiplantae > Streptophyta > Magnoliopsida > Solanales > Solanaceae > Capsicum > Capsicum pubescens. The sequence goes on from CM061538.1 coordinate 44,765,260, forward strand.
TAAAACGGAACACGTAAATTTAGCTGTTAACTTACAAACAGTTCCTTTGTCGACGATCTCAGCAATCTGTCCAAATGTAATACATGGACACCAGCAAGTTATACAACCTGAAAAAAAAAAAAAAGTTTAATAATCATAAATTTTAAAAAAGAATTCCAATTTTTATAACATAATTTGACTCAAACGAAATATAAATTATTTATAATCTTAAATATAACATAACATCATTTGTAACTATAAGCTAAAGTGTGAGATTTAAAACTAATTTTTTCTTCAAATATCAAAAGATGACATTCTTTTGAAACAAACAAGGGAAAAGGGTTTCAAATATATTTAAACTTTCACGAAATTTGTTGTAACACGTTTCAATTTTGTGGGGGTCCTATGACCCCTCTCGACCACTGCATAAATACACGCACACTGAGCACGTAAGGGTCTGAAGTGGTCCACCTAGACAAATATATGTCACAAAAATACAGTAATAAATAGTCGAGGGGGTCATAAGATCCCCGCAAAGTTAAAACGTGTTACAACAAATTTCGCTAAAGTTTAAATATATTTCTGGCTGTTTTCTCAACAGAAAAAACAAGAAAATAAAAGACAGTTTTGTGCACGAAGCATTCCCGTTTAGACGTGGATCGAGGAAGGACTATATTTCAACTAGGCCAACGTTATTAATAAGGCGGCATACTCTACTACTCATATTCATAACTTATAGTCACACGGAAATAACTTTATAATAAGAAAATAGGTCAACATAAATTAAAACAGAGCGAATAAAAAAGAACAACGTACAATTTGATACATCGGAGAAACAATCACATAGTCCAGTAGACCAAGCTCCAGGATGATTAGCCTGAAATTGGCCCGGCACGGGAATTCCGGTCGTCGGTTTTTCGTCGTAAATTGATGGAGCTGAGGGATTCATAACTTATATATGTATTAGTTTTTGATAAATAAAATGAAATGATAGACACAAAAATAAAGTATGTAGTAGTTTTTATGAAAGATATGAAAACTATGAGTTATATTTATAGTGAAATATATAAGAGAGTCAACAAAGGATGTCAAGTGACTTGATTTTTTATTTTATTTTTTTTAGTCTATGGTCAACAAATTAATGAATTTGGTTGGAAATGTTCTTTAGTTTAACGTGTTATTTTGTGCAACTTGTTCACTTTTTATTTTTTTTTATTAAAATTATTTTTGTAATTTTGTGGCCACTTGTTTTTAACCTATAGTTTTGACAGCTCTAACTTTTAAGCAGCCACGCCACGTATTGTTACATGTGTGGAAAATAACATAATATTTTACGATAAAAATTTATAAGCATTTGAGTATATATCAAATTAATATTTTTATTATAATTAAATAATTAAATTAAGTAAAATATATAATAATTAATCATGATTAAATAACATGAATTCTAAATTCAAACACATGACATACATGTATTGATATGGTGTATAAAAAAAGAATATATTTACCCTAAAGGTACAAATAAGATGTGAATATATCGTATTATTTTTAAATTTCATTTATATTGAATATATTATTATTATTATTATTATTTTCTTTGTGTTCGAAGTAAGAGAAAGGGTCAAAGCACTTAAATTTAACTATGAAATCAGAATTTGATGCTTTAATTTTTTTGAAATAAAATCTACCTAGCTAATTCAAAATCATACATAAAGTATATAAATCAATATAACTAATGATCAAAATATTTGAAAAAATTATAGTAACAAAAAATAACTTGATTCCTCATATAAAACCTTCCCATAGTATTTGAAATTAATAATTTCGCTCTATCTTTTTATATATCAGAGCGTGTATCAAAGTCTTCTTTCTATTGTAGTCGTGTTTCTTTTTTTGGTAAGCATCGTAGCCGTGTTATTATGCGTATCTAATTGATAACCTTGAGATCGATAAAAACTATGCTACTTCAATTAATGGTTAAAGAACTATATTCACATAATTTTTAAAAGTAAAATCGAAATAAAAATCTAATAAATAGATATTTGCATAAATCAACCAAGATTGAGGGTGACATCACTCATTTATATATTTTTTAAATATAAAAATTGACTTGGTATAAGATAAAATGATAGTATATAGTCAAGTCTGTGAATTTTCTACTACGTATTTTATAAGTTAAATCTTAGTAGGAAAATTCGTTCATATTTACTACAAGATTTTTTAGTAATTTTAACTTTAATTTAAAGAAGTCTTCAAAGATTAATTAGAGTTTTTACTATTCTGATCTTGAAATTTGCCTAAAAATGCATTTTAAATTACTGAATTTAAATTTTTTTTATGAGAGGAACAAAATTGAAATATACAAAAAGAATTATTGATTAGCCCAGTATTAATTTTTTATTCTTTATTCTTAAAAAGGAGATAAGATAGATATTAGTAGACCAACAATAGGTTGGTAAAAAACTACCCAATAGGTTTATCTAACTTTGACTATACTAATATACTGATTAAATTAAGGTAATTAATTTAATAATTAATTAATCAATGCGAGACCTTAATTAATTCTTACAGTTCGATGATTCTACTCTCTACGTTTCATTTTATCCAATTTCTATACTACAAATAAATTTATTATTTTTCTTCATATTAAATAACTATATAAAGATATAGTTATAAAATTTATATTTTTAAATCCCCTGATAAATATGTTTCCTATATTAAGAGTGTGTGGCTGCTGAATTGCTAGGTGAGGCCAAACCGTGTTGAAAATGTGGATAAGGTTTCAAAGCTTTCATTCAATTATTATTATTATTATTATTATTATTATATATATATATATATATATACTAGTTTATTCGCACGTGTCTCACACGTATAACGTTTGATTATTTAAAATTAAATGATTTTATCCATTGCGGAGATTTTATCTAACGTTTTTATATTTATTCTTAAATTTTTTAAATCTTCTTAAAATTAAACTAATAGAAAAAGAATTACTTGTCATTAATTCTGATGATTCTAATAAGAAATTTTTTTACCATAAATATATTTAATTAATTGTCAACTCTTATATATTAGGAAAAAATAATGAAAATACGATTTTATCTAAAGTAAAAACTCTTATTGAAGGGTAAAAAATTCAAACATTATTTCTAAGATATATATCTTGTCTTATATGCGGATATTATTAATTTTTACGCGTTAAGTATACGAAAATTATTATTGAGAAAATTAAGCAGCGAGATTAATACTTACTACTTTTTTATGTTCTGATATCATTTTGAAATACTATATAATTACGACTTCAACATCGTAAACATTTTGAAATGATGTGCTTTTATTTATTTAATTATATCTTCAATAGATATGCCTGAATTACTTATTAAAGAATCACATCAAGTAGATTGTCTTATTTTTTAAAACCATACGAGTTAAATCTCGATAAATGACAAATAAGGATTATGATAAAGTTAATTTGTATTTTATTCTTAATTAGAGATTTCGATGTGAATATTTTCGATTAAAATCCTCCACTATGAGCTAATTAATATGTAAAGGTATATTTAATAATTAGCCACCAAGAAGTCTCATTCAAGGACCCCTTGCAATGAAAACATGGGCTGCTACTTTTTATCTTTAGTTTCAAGATTGTTATCCGAAACGTTTTCTCAAAAAAAGAAAATTTTATTTTCAAAACTCAAATTCGTAATTTTTTAAGATGAAAAGATATTTATCACTTTGTTATAACGATACAATCATTAATGATCGATTCAAGGTCTGCTCTGAAACTTCACTAATTCAGATTCACGTCGAAAAATGTCAGTTTTGCAATTTTCTAAATACAATTGACTTGGTACAAGATATATAGTCAAGTCAATAAATTTTCTACTACGTGTGTTATAAGTTCAATTTTAGTAGGAAAATTAAATGGTATTTACAATAAGATATTTTCATTTCTTTCACATCACAAATTAATGCATTTAGTCAACTTTTTCTTATATCACTATCTTTAGAGTTAAGAATGTATACATGGTAAAATCTTACCAACAATCATATTATATTTATATCAAATTAATGTAATATATTATGGTCAAGTGATTTAATGAAGTAAAATATATGCTACTTAATTATGATTAATTAATATGAACTCTAAATTTAAACACGTATCATGTATTGACGTGGTGTAAATATAAGTGTGGGTAAGCTTGTTCATGTATTTCAAAATCTTAATAAAATTTAATAGCATCAAAATAAATATTATTGTCACAGGACCCTTTCCGGATATTTTTTTCATATATTCATCATCTCAATTAAATTAAGTTGACTATCACAATTATTTCAACACTCTAATTTTATTTTTTTCAGTAGTCAATTGAAAATTAAAACTATGATTTCAGTCTCCTCGTATGCTCTTTAATTCAATTTTTCAGACATTTTAAAATCAATTTTCTAAAATTTATGATCACATATATTGCTTTTCTTATTTATCAAAATTCCTTTTTTGTTTTAGATTTATGAAAACTAAATAAGTTCCGTTATGATTGCTAAAATATGTGGGGAGATTAATATTTCATGTCAAAAATAAAGTGTTTTTCAAAATTAAATAGTTTAGTTATAGTTAAGATGCCAGTTGATTTGATTTAATCTTGATCTTTAAAAATTAGATTAGACAAGTGTCATTCATCTAGATGTGTATTTGAGAAAATTGCGAGAAAATATATAATGGAAGGACAACTACAAGAAAACCTTAATTGCCCTTAAAAAAAAACTATTTTTATTAAACGCTCCCTGACAAAAGCGACTTCGTATTTAAGGGACTCGAACCCGAGATGACCTCTGATTAAGGATGAAGGAGAAACGGCCAAGTTGATTTATTGCACTCCTGCAAGCTCGAAACATTAGAATTCGAGCCGGAAAATCCTACATCGGGGTAAAGCACTTCCTAACAAAGACGACTCCGATCCAAGACGACTCGAATCTAAAACCTTGATGCAGATACTTGGATTTAGGTTGGCATATCCATTCATTCCCATCAGTCCAAAGGCGGAGCCCCAAAAATTTAATTTATGAATTCTAAACGACAATTCTTTGTACGTGTTTTACTGAATTCTGAATAAATTACAACAATTTAAAAACGTTAGACTAAGAACCAAAGAATAATAAATATCGAAGGCGTAAAAGATCACTATCTTTCTTTTTTGTTTTGGTTTTTTATCCGGTGTCCGGTACCCGCATTGGAACCCGACTAATCCGGATTCGTGCTGGGTAGGGCCCCATTCGGGGGGTAGCGCTCCCAACAGAGTTTTCTTCATGCCCAAGATCGAACCCTCGACCTCTGATTAAGGGTGAAGCAGCCCCATCCGCTGCACCACAACCGATGTCGGTAAAGATCACTATATTTCACGTGATATTGCCCGTATACATTATTAAAAAGGTACAATCTATTATTGCAAAGCTCAACACACATGGACACTAAACAATAAAAACTAGTAGTACAAAAAGACGACAGATAACATTAACTGCATGGCCGACTTATGTTCGTCATGTAGCATTCAGACCAAATAATTCAATGAAATTACGTCGATACGTCCTATATTATAGATAATGTAAGAGACAATTTTGTTTTTTCCTCGAGCAATTTTTAGAATTCTCACCGTTTCAACCTTTCAATTCGCTTTTGACCATCAAATGAAATGCATTCTTACTGAGCCCTTAAAACACTATTTTTGTCGTATGGCTCCTCGCTAGCTAGTTCATGCAAATACTTGGATTTATCGCGCTTAAAAAAATATTTTTATTAAGTGCTCCATAACAAAAATGACTCCGTGTTCAAGGGACTCGAACCCGAGATGACCTCTGGTTAAACATGAAGAAGAAATGGCCAAGTTGATTTATTGCGCTCTTGAAAGCTAGACATACTATAGCTAGTTGATGGAAATAATACAAGAAAACATTAAGTGTCCACATTGAAATCCGACTAAATCTGAATTCGCATGTTATTAATCTGTTGTAACCTATATTGGAATCGTGTTCAGGTTCTGTTGCAACAGGTAACTAATCTGTTGCAACATATATGTCAAATATTGCAACAGATGAGCCATCTGTTTAAACATGAATCCAACATATCAGTCTTCCTTTGAAACAGATGTCTCATCTGTCGCAATAGATGATTTATCTGTTTAAACAGATGGATTTTATGTTGGATTTATGATTGGGTTCTATCCATTATTGGAAAACAACAACACAATAGCAGTTACCCAGATGACAAATTCAACTAAAAATCATAATTTGACTTACCAACGTCTCCTATGAAGTAATGCCAAAGTGGAAAGTGATGTTAGAAATAAAATTTGACCTAAGAAATTGGTCAAATAGCAACAGTAGCGGTAACAACAACAACAACAAATGGTCAACAAGAACAAGATGAAGATGATAATGAAGTAGAAGATGATGATAATGAAGCAGAAGATGATGAATGAAGCAGCGGCAACAATGAACAACAAAAATCACTAAGAGAGAGAAATCAACAAAGGGTGAGAAGAGAGAGAAAGACGTCTTTTTTCCCTTCGTTTTCCGCTATATAGGCTAACATTTGGATCAAAGTGTAAATTTAAAAACTTGTGGATTATTTTCAAACTTTCCCAACTTTCTTAATCCATAATAAAGTAATTGTCACCTCCACCTCATAATTAAGACTTGTGTCACCTACACCTCATTTTAAAACTCTTTTGTCACTTGTGGCCCAACCCCCTAGTTTCTCACACTTCAAATTCTGATCGATATCAACTAGATCTTGATAGATCTTATCTATATTTTTGATAGACATTCACTATAATATAAATATATTTATAACACTCCCCTTGAATGTCTAATGATAGATAATGTGTCTAGTTAAAACCTTACTAGAAAAAATCTAGTGAAAAAAAACTATTGAAGGAAAAGGAGTACACATCTTTAACAATACGCATATAGGATGCCCCATTAAAAAACTTACAAGAAAAACTCAATGGGACAAATCCCCGTAAGAAAAAAAGAGTACAACACGTATTAACTCCCCCTAATGGGAACATCCTTGAACCTTTGCATCCCAATCTTGTGCATCATCTCTTAAAAGTTGCAGTTGAAAGAAATTTGGTGAATAAATCAGTCATATTTTCACTCGAACGAATTTTTTTTGCAAGTTAATATCACCATTCTTCTGTAGCTCATGTGTATAGAAAAACTTTGATGAAGTGTGCTTTGTTCTATCTCCTTTTATGAATCCTCTCTTAAGATATGTTATGCTTGCTGCATTATCTCCGTATAAAATTGTGGGTACATTATCACATTTCAAATAATATTTTTCTCGAATAAGATGTATCATGGACCTCAACCATACACATTCTCGGCTTGCTTTATGAATAACTATTATCTCAGCATGATTCGGTGAAGTGACTAGATAGATTGTTTTGTATAGCTCCAAGATATGATAGTATCCTCACATGTGAACACATTGTATGTTTGAGACCAAGATTTATGCGGGTTAAATAAATACTCAGCATCAACATAATCAACAAGATCGGGACTGCAATCTTTAGAATAAAATAAGATCATGTGTCTGATCCCATTTCGACGTCTTTTAGTAAGAGCAGAATTACACCCTGCTAATAAATTAATCGAAAAGGCTACATCCGGCCTTATAGTATTTGCATGATACATTAGTACATCAATTTTACTAAGATATGGTACTTCATAACCAATCCAATTCGATATATTTCTCATTTCAGCAGATAATCTATTGCTTTTGAAAACTCTCCAAGAGTTCCAATAATTTTCAAGTTATAAACTTATGAATATAAGGATTATAAATAAGTTTTCCAGAAACTTTTATACGCTTCAAACATTTTGAATCCTTAAAAGTTTCATATAAATTTTTTCAAGTGACAATATTCCGCATTTCATGTGTGACATCTTCAAGTGTTTGGATTGCAAATCAAATAAGTTTTATGCTTACCAAGATGCATCCTTTCATGTCACTTGATAAATGTTTCTATGTCAGCATGCTTAAATAAACGTAGAATTTGGATCCTCGTAATCAAAGATATTGATGATATATCATTTCTAATCGGTTCACAGTGTGACATAACATTTTGAGATCTCATCACTTCATTATTTTCAGGTACCTGAACCTCTCATAAGGTTTTATGAAGTGTTATGTTGTAGACTTTTCAAGAGCTCATTGCCTTGTTATTATATATGATATTTGTTCATTATCCTTTTCAAGAATTATTTCATTTGAAATCGATTGGTCTGTCATGCTTCACGCATGCATAGACATTATCCTTTAAGGATAAAAAAATAGGAGCACTTGCAACTTAATATGAGATGCTTTCGGCATTTGACTTGAATTATCTTTCTAAGGAGGATCTGATGATAATTTATAACATATTTCATAGCTGTTTATAATCTCCCCCTTATTTTAAGAAAACTAACATACATCCTCCATCTTATTTGAGGAATACATCTTTGTGCATCATGGTATATTATTAGTTGTATACCGCACATTAACTATTAGATGGAATATTTGGTTTCTGATCTTGAACCAATTGAGAGGAAAGAAATAATCACAATTTATTGGTCTAATGCATACAAGTGTTATTGCATGCAACATATCATATTTCAGAGCAACACATAAAGTTTTGTTCTCATTAGCAATGATTCAAATACTTATTGAAGGCATTCAATGTCAAACCATCATCATCAAGATGAATTGTCTTGATTACACAATCTGAAAGTTATGATCTTAGCGCAATTTTATTGAGCAAGCAACTTTATGAATGCCAAACTGCAGGTTGACAATACACGTACAAGTGATCATATTATATCGATGCATTTTAATAGATCACATGACTGGTGAACGGACCCATATTCACCTTTTATATTTTTCTGATTTTAAGAGATCAAATCCCAACATTAGTTGGTCCAACCTACTTATCCTGAGAACAAGCAACATACACAATTCTTGAAGAATCTTCTATTTCTTCAACATATGTCAATACTCAATATGCACATTTTTCGCAATGTAGCAATCGTTCATGTCAATATATGAACTTTTATACTAGTAAACTTCAAGTTTACCATGACATGTGCCTTTCTTCTTTAGTAAATTTCAGATCTACTTTACATGAATAAATTTTTGAATTTACTACTCAGAAGTAGATTTCAAATGAGCATAAGGGGAGGAGCCTTTTTGTAGGCCAAATGAGCATAATGGGAGGAGCCTTTTTGTTGGCCAAATGAGTGAAACGATAGGAATTGCAGAACTTTTGTGACTTTCGATGGGTGTTAGCCCACAGATTGTTAGGGATTCGGGCTTTGAAATTCTTTTTAGGTGAACATCTTAAGCGGGCCCCTGATGACCTATTAAATCGATCCAGGAGGAACCTTTTTGTAAGCCAAATGAGCGAAACGACATGAATTATGGATTTTTTGCGACTTTCCGTGAGTGTTAGCCCATAGATTATTCGGGTTGTAGGCTCCGGTAGAAATTGTGAATTTTTTGCGACATTTTGTGTATGTTAGCCCACAGATTGTTGGGGGTGGGGTTATGGGATTATTTTTGGGCAAAACTGCTTGGATGGTTCACTGACGACCTATTAAATGGATCTATAGGCTTTGGAGGAGCCTTTTTTTAGGCCAAATGAGCGAAACGACAGAAATTACAGATTTTTTGCGACTTTTGGTGTGTGTTAGCCCAAGGATTGTTGTGGGTGCGAGCTCTGTAATTATTTTTTATGAAACTTCTTAGGAAGACCCCTGGTGGCTTATTAAACTGATCCATAGGCTTTGGATGAGGGAAATGAGCCTTTTTGTTAGCTAAATAGGGCAACAACAGGAATTACAGATTTTTCGCTACTTTTGTTGGGTGTTAGTCCACAAATTATTGGGGGTGCAATCTCCGGGATTATTTTTGGACGAAACTTCTTAGGCGGGCCCTTGAAGACCTCTTAAATTGATCCATAAGCTTTGGAGGAGCGGAATGAGCCCTTTTGTAGGCCAAATGAGCAAAACAACAGGAATTGAGAATTTTTGTGACTTTCGGTGGGTGTTAGCTCACGTATTGTTGGGAGGTGCGGGATCGGAGAATTTTTTGGATGAAAATTCTTGTTCGGGTCCTTGACGACCTATTAAATGGATTTATAGGCTTTGGAGGGGCGGGGGGATCCTTTTTGTAGGCCGAATGATCAAAAAAGGCAGGAGTTGCGAATTTTTCGCGACTTGGAAAGATGACGAGAGAAATTTTCTGTAACTAAAATTCTCTGTGGTAATCAAACCCGCATAAGGAACGTGAGAAGAACGCTCAAATATAAGGTTATGGGTTCCCAGTTAACAGTTTATTTTATATGTCAGGAATGCTAAACAGGAATATAGTGTTCAGGTAAAAGTTTTTGAATTCCCGAGATCCCCCTCCCCATACCCTGGATCCGCCCCTGGCTTCATTTATGTATTTTTTTTTCAAACTGCTTTGAAAAGCTTTATTCAATCCGAAAGTCTATTATACATATCATATACATTCAATTCAATCACTCAACAATAAATATTAAATCCTCCCAAGGAGAAGAACAATACATTTATTATAAAATTTCACTTTTAATTAATTTATTTTTCTAAAAAAGATAGTAAAACAAACACACACACATATATATATATATACATATATATATATTATCTAGTCATTCCTCCTTGAATTTCTGGAGCCATTGTTATCCCTTTGTTTTGGTTATGCATATTTGCCTGCCAACCTATACATATGTTGTAAACAAGAACCATATATGAGTATATCTCAAGAAATTTAAATTAAAAATAAAATAAAATAAAATATTCCTATCTGTTTTCTTTTATATAATGGTAATTGACTGAATATGTAGTTTAAGAAAGAAAAAAAGATTTTACGTACCAAAAATATCCTTAAAACTTATAGTGTTAAAGATACCATGATATTAATGTTGTTTCAAGAGCATGTTATTAAATGTAAAATGAAAAGTTTAATGTTATAAAAAGAATCAAATATGAAAATTTCATACAAAATGAACTCAATACTTTCTTCTTTTTCTTCTCAAATCTAATATTTGTTACTTTTTAGTATATATAAATATTTATGTTCCATCTCAAAAGTATTAGGTTTGGATGAACTCGTAACTAAGTAGCTGCATCGACCCCCCACCCTCACCCCCACCCCCGCTCCAAGTCGAGTGGTGAGATAGTATTTAAGACTTCTTTATTTTTAATTGAGACAAGCATTCAGTATCGTACCGAACTATGACCAAAGTTGCTACGACATACTTCAACTTTATGGGGTCCCTATTACCCCCTTGAACTCAATTACAGCGTATTTTTGTCACCCTTTTATGCTGACGTGACACATTTATTACATAAAATGAGGCCCACGTCAAAGGTGTCACGTCATCTAAAAAGGTTTACAAAAGATGCCACGTCAGCCAAAAAAGGTTGACGAAAGTACGCTAACATTAAGTTCAGAGGCGTAATAGAACCTTCGTGTCGTTGCAAATTTGGTCATAGTTCAGAGGGTGCTAGATACTTTGCTCTTTTTAATCGAAAGTTCCAAGACCGAATCGTGAAAATAGAGTTGTACACCCAAAAAATGGAACTTTTTGGCATGCATTCGATTAGTTGGATTGAAAACGAATACTAAACATCAGACGAAAAATCATAATAAAAAAAAGAGGAATATAGTTAACCAATTGATTAATAGAGTCTATCACCTTTGATATGAAGCGATTTAGTCACTTTACCCTTACATTAAAACTTTCTCATATCAATTCAGATTAATTGAGATGAAAACAAATATCAGATACCAAATGAGAAATTCAATAGACATGTCAAATCCACCATGTTTGAGCTCACGATATTCTTGGCACAAAGCACAAGCTTCACAGCAAAAAAATGAAGTAAACAATCCCCACAAGGACTTTCTGGTAACATGTATTGTTTTCTCATTTTTGTACGATAATATAAACATGAATAAAAACATCCAAATCCTGTAAATGCTGTTAATAAGAAATAAAATGCTCCACTTGCACAACAAGCTGCAAAATTAAAATAAATCACATGTCAAAATCATTTTATCTCCACAATAAAAAATAAAATAATAATAACATAAACTGGTAAAGTTGACGTTATGTGATTAGGAGGTCCAGGGTTTAAGCCGCGAAGATAACTTTTGGTAGAAATATACGGTAAGGATGTGTACGATAGACATTTGCAGTCCGACTCTTCATTCCTAGTGCATAGCGGAAGCTTTAGTGCTCTGAGCTGCCTTTTCAGTAACATAAGTAGACTAATTTCATATATTGAGTTTAGGGAAGGTGATATGCACGCAATCTTGACGTTATGTGACTAGGAGTTCAAGGGTTTAAGCTGTGGAAATAACTTTTGACAGAAATATACGGTAAGGCCAATGCGTACGATCGACCTTTGCAGTCTGGCTCTTTCCCGGTCCCAGTGCATAGCGAAAGTTTTAGTGCTCCAAGTTGTCTTTTCAAGAACATAAGTAGCATAATTTCATAAATTGAGATTGAGAATAGGAATTTCTGTCAAGGGGGTTTAAAATCTGAAGAAAAACTAACCGAAGGAGGTCCAACATCTACAATATATACATAAAAATTATTTTAATCATGTATTAATAATATATTTTTCGTCGAAGGGGGTTCGGACGAACCCCTATTACTAGGTTGGCTCCGCCTCTTTGTTTAAGGAAGGTGGTATGTACGCAATCTTCTCTTATCTTGTGAAAGTAAAGAGACTCTATATGATCGAAAAATTAAAGGATATTTTGCTACATTCTACGTATATTTAATTTAACACTATGAGATTTAAAAATTTTCTTTATGATTTTCTTAAATTATAGACAGATCAAAATCAAACAAACAAACTGAAACGAACCGAGTAATTGTTACTAATTCTAGTGGTTTAATTTGGCTTACAAGCAGTTCATTTGTCAACGACCTCTGCAATACGTCCAAATGTAATACATGGACATCAACAAGTCATGCAACCTGAAAATAAAAAAAAAAAGTTTCATACTCCCAAATTAAAGATAGATATATAATATAATTTTTTGATAAAAGGTGCACGTTCGATCGAAATAAACTAATAAGATAATAATGTCATATGCAATAGTATAATTTTTCGTCAAAAAATGTTCAAACAGATTACTCTTTACTTTATGTGGATATATCCTCTACTATTGATAATTATTTTCAAGTATGGAAAGATTATTAGTAATTATTATTTTTTTGTAGAACGGATTAATAAGAAAATAATGTCACGAAAATAGAACGAAGAACGTAAAAAAATATTAAAAAAAGAATAACGTACAGCTTGAGACATCGGAGAAAACAGTCACATAGTCCAGTGTACCAAGTTCCAGGATGATTATTAGCAGAGGAATTCATAACTTGAAAATTTCAAAAGAGAAAATGATTAAATTTAAAATGCTTCGATGAGAGAAAATGAAATAAAATACAAAAAAAAGTATGTAGTGGTTTTTGTGAAAGATATGAAAATTATCAGTTGTATTTATAGTGAAAAAGAAAAACACTGCACTATCATCAAAGGATGCGGTGCAGTGGATGAGGTTGTTCCTTCCTTGACCAGAGGTTTCGGGTTCGAGCCCTGGGTATAAAAAAATTCTTAATAGAGAACGCTACCTCACAAATGAGGCCCTATCCGGTGCAAATCTGGATTAATTGGATTTCAATGTGGGTACCGAATATCAAATGAGAAAAAGAAAAAGAAAAAGAAAGAAAAGCACTATACTATTGTATGAAGGAAAGAGGCAACAAATTAAGGATGTAAAGTGACTTGCTTTTTTCAATATTGGTTGAGGTGGGTTAGTTGGGTTTCTTCGTCCTTAATTTTCTTTCACTTTATTTGAAAAATTTTAAGTTAGAGTTGAAGGGTTTAGATTGAGTAGGATCAAGATACAGTACTTGGATCGAGTGCAAGTTCAGTGACGTAACATATGAGGTTGGTGTGGAAGTGATGCTTGGCACGTGCATAGAGTATTTGGGTCTGTATTGGTGCAGGGTGGATGATTAAATGGAGGTGTGTCTCGTGCGATAAGAAAGTGTGATCAAAACTTGAAGGTAAGTTCTAAAGAGTGGTGATTAGACCAACTGGAACTTGGACCAAGTGCTCGCTAGTTAAGCACTCTCAAATTCAGAAGTTGAAAGTTGTCGGGGCATATTAAGAGGATAGGATGAGAAATGAGGATACTTGGGATAAGATGGAAGTGGCTTCGATGGAGGATACGTTGCAGGAAGCGAGATTGAGATAGTTTAGACATGTGAGGAGGAGATGTATGTATTCCCTAGTACGGAGGTGCGAGAGGTTGTTTATGAGCGGTTCCAGCTGAGCCATAGATAGGCCGAAGAAGTGTTGAGACGAAATGGTTTATTAGATGGGACATTACGATGCAGTTTCAGCTTACTGGGGGTGTGACCTGTCGATATAAGGTTGTAGAGGACACAAATTAGGTTAGTAAGTATAGTAGTGCGTTGTTATCTTATTCGTCCATACTAGTAGTCACGTATTATTGCTCTTGTAGTTTCATCAGGTCCTTCGATTTCTATTATTATTTGTCGTTTTTTGTACTTCAGTTATCATATTATTTTGTCGTAAGTACTGTTCAGAATGTCATCTTGTTATGCTTTCACTTTCATATCTTCTTTTCTGGACTGCTTTGTACTACTTTTTCTTTAGTCGAGAATCTAATGAAAACAACCTTTCTACCTCTGAGGTAAGAATAAGGTCGGCGGAACACTGGATATGTAGGATTATACTGGGTCGACAGAACTCTAGATATGTAGGATTACACTAAGGCGACAAAACACTCGATATGTAGGATTACACTGGGTCAATAGAACACCCGATATGTAGGATTACACTGGGTCGACAGAACACTCAATAAGTAAGATTACACTGGGTCGATAGAACACTCGATATGTAGAGTTACACCGGGTATATATATTTTAGATTCCCAAATTGGCTTTATCTATGCACTTGACCCATTTTATAAACTTTCAAAAAGTCTATAATGACCCTGTGGGGTACTTAGCATGTGTAATAAGACACCTACTCAATAATTTGATTACAATTATCAATAAATTACCATTTTTATACAACTACGTTAAAATTATCTTCGTGAGACTTACAGATCATCTGCATGAAGCTATAAAAGTAGTCTTTGATACTTATATTAGGATAGAATATTTATATTTACGCTTTTTAAAGTGTAATTCTTCTCCAAACCCTACCAACGCGGGATATTTTATAACTTTTTTTTAAAAGAAAAGACAGACACAAGTTCATTTCTAAAAATAAATCAATAAATTCTTTTTGTAGAACAACCCCAAGAGAGATCCAACAAATTAAAAATCATGTCAAATTGAAAATAGAAAGTTAATTCCAAAATTGGGTGATGAAAGGTCAATTCATAGTAATTATTTATTGGAATATTTATGAAATCTTAATTTCAATTTGTCATTAAAGATAAAGGGACCAAATTATTAGATTTATAAAACGCACTATCTCAGTAGTTGTAATAGGAAAACAAAAAAATGTCTTTTCGAACTATGTTTTTAATCATTCACTTTTATTATTGATAAATATAGCATAATTTCATCATAGAAATCATTACTTAAAAAAAATAATAATAATAATAATTAGCAACGGACAAATTTTATAAATAGATAGTAAAATTCATCGTTACTTCTATTTAACAACAAATTTAGTAATATATTATCAAAAAATTATATTAACTACGAGCAGCAAGCAATAGATTAGTGACGATATTTATAATAATTATTTGTGTGTATCACGTGAACAAGAACAAGAGGACAAAAATGTCAAAAGAAATGTCTTTTCATACCATATTTTTATTATTCGCTACAACTATCAATAGATATAACATAATTTCATCGTAGAGATCATTACTAAAAACAAATGTTAGTGACAAATTAATTTTATAGTCAAATAGTAAAATTTATCGTTAATTCTATTTAAAGACAAACTAGAGATAAATTATTAAAAAATAGTGTTCGCTACGAACAACTAGCAGTAGAAAACGATGATGGTCATATTTTCTTTTTTTTAATAATACATACATAAAACTTACTCCTCAATAAATTGTATCGAACTCTATAACGTAGAACAAATAGCAAAAGTTGAAAAAAATATACCTCTAAATATAGCGTCCTGCTAAATTTATTTTTCATAATTCCTGCTAAATCTAACAAAGTTTTTTAAATATGAAAACATAAAATTTTCAATTTTTTTTAAAAATAAATTTAATGAATCTCAATTGCTCAAAGAGTATATTTAAAGAATTACTTTAAAATTTACTCACACAAAAGGGACCATATCTTATTTTCTCCACTATACTACAAATTACTGTATCATTTTATGTGAGGCAGTTCTTTTATGAGATAAAAGGATAAAGGCCACTCATTTAGAAAATAGTACTAATATTTATTATATTTATTGTGGATGTTAAATAAATAATTATGTTGAATTTAGACAGATTAAAATGAATGGAGTATATAAATAGGTGAATGGTAATTTATTTATTTGTGTTCACTGCTGATAATGTTAGATGACAGTCTAATATTTAACATATACATAAACATATATTATATTCAAATCTAATATTATCTAATCATCTCAATGTTTTTCCAAAAGTTATACTACTATTTCATTGTCGTTATTGTTATTTCTTTCGTATATCGTATATTGCTCTTCATTTCACGTTATTTTGTTGTTGTTACTGTTTTTATTCTTTTTCAAACTGCTTTGAAATGCTTTATTTATCTAAAATAACTCATCTATCTTTACAAAGTAAAAATAAGATCTAGACACACTTGATGTTTTTCATGCCTTACTTATAAAATTATACTGAATTTATTATTAACGTATCGCATAAGATGAAAGAATAGTAAAGAAATTATACATATTATAATCATATGCATTAATCACTCAAGAATAAATATTAAATCTTACAAGCATTAGAACAATACATTGATAAGCAAATTTCACTTTTAACTTTAAATACAAAAAGAGAGAAATACATATATTATATTATAGTGAATAAATTCAGAGTTTAATAATCCATATTTATCTAGTCATTCCTCCATGAATTTGTGGAGCCATTGCTATCCCTTTGTTTTGGTTGTCCATATTTTCCTGCCAACCTATATATATGTAAAAAAGAAAAAAAAAATTAATATCTCAACAATTTTAGATAAAGAAAATAAATTATTTCATTCGATTTTATATAATGGTGTTTGATAGTTTAAAAAAGGAAAAAGATTTTTTTCACATACCAAATATATAGCTGACATTGTTGTTGATTCAAGAGCATGTTATTAAAATGTTTAAAAGTTATAACAATAATCAAATATATGTGAAAGTGTCATTGTTTTCTAAATAAATTTGAAAATCTCCTATAAAATGTCATATAGGCCACAAGTTATTATAAATATTAGACAACAATCAAATATTTTATATATAGTAAGATTGACTAATAGAGTCGCCTTTAATAGAAAACGGTTTACCCTCAAAATGACACTTTCTCATATGAATTTAGATTGGTCGAACCCAAAACAGATATCGAATATCAAGCGTGAACCAGATAAAAAGAAAGAGGAATGTTGTTTGTCTACCAATAGACAAGCCACATCCACGATGTTTGATAGAAAACTATTTACCCTTACAGTGACACTTTCTAACAAGAATTCAAACTAGTCGAACCCAAAACAGACATCGAACACCAAGCGTAAACCAGATTTAAAAAAAAAAAAGAATGTTATTTGTTTACCAATAGACATGTCAAATCCACGATGTTTGATAGAAAACGCTTTACCCTTAAAGTAACACACTCTAACATGAATTCAGATTAATCGAATTCAAAACAGACATCGAACACCAAGTGTAAACCAGATAAAAACGAAAGAAGAGTGTTGTTTGTTTACCAATAGACATGTCGAATCCACGATGTTTAAGCTCACGATATTCTTGGCACAAAGCACAAGCTTCACAGAAAAAATGAAGCAAACAATCCCCACAATGATTTTCTGGTAACATGTATTGTTTTCTCATTTTTGTACGATAGAAACATGAATATAAACATCCACAAGCTGTTAATGCTGATATTAAACAATATAATGCTCCACTTGCTCCACAAGCTGCAAAAAAAAAAAAAATTACATGTCATAATTATATTTGGTTCAAAGAGTATATTAATAATAAGTTGTGTGGCGGATTCAGAATTTAGGAGATATGGATGTTCGGGAAGTTCAAATACATATATTGGCACCCAAAGCTTTGATGTTTCGTGTGGAAATCAAAGCATCCAGCTATCTTTTCGAATTCAGGGGTACTTTTTTTTCATCTTCGGGTAATGGGTGCCGGAGCATTTAGTACCTTTATGAACTATGACTGAATTTGCTACGACACACTTCAACTTCACGAAATCCTATTACCCCCTCGAATTAAATTTTAGCGTATTATTGATCCTTTTTAGCTGACGTGACACCTTTTGTCAATCTTTTTAGCTGGCATAACAGCTTTGACGTGGGCCTATATTATGTAAATAAAGTGTCACATCAGCATACAAAAATACGTTAAAATTGAGTTCAGGAAAATAATAGGACCCCATGGAGTTGGAGTGTATGTCGTAGCAACTTTGACTACAGTTTCTGGATATTGGATGCTTATCTCAAAATAATAATGATAGCAATAAAAATAATATATTCAGTGTAATTCAACAAATAGGGTTTGAGGAGGGTGCATGGTGTATACACAATCTTATCCCCATCTTATAAAGGTAGTAGATAAACTGTCTAAGTTCACAAAATTAAATGACACTTGATATATTCTACGTATATTTAACAAAGACCATAAGTTATTTTCTTGAATTTCGTTTCAATCTAAGCCAAAATTAGACAAACAAATTAAAACGGAACACGTAAATTTAGCTGTTAACTTACAAACAGTTCCTTTGTCGACGATCTCAGCAATCTGTCCAAATGTAATACATGGACACCAGCAAGTTATACAACCTGAAAAAAAAAAAAAAGTATAATAATCATAAATTTTAAAAAAGAATTCCAATTTTTATAACATAATTTGACTCAAATGAAATATAAATTATTTATAATCTTAAATATAACATAACATCATTTGTAACTATAAGCTAAAGTGTGAGATTTAAAACTAATTTTTTCTTCAAATATCAAAAGATGACATTCTTTTGAAACAAACAAGGGAAAAGGGTTTCAAATATATTTAAACTTTCACGAAATTTGTTGTAACACGTTTCAATTTTGTGGGGGTCCTATGACCCCTCTCGACCACTGCATAAATACACGCACACTGAGCACGTAAGGGTCTGAAGTGGTCCACCTAGACAAATATATGTCACAAAAATACAGTAATAAATAGTCGAGGGGGTCATAAGATCCCCGCAAAGTTAAAACGTGTTACAACAAATTTCGCTAAAGTTTAAATATATTTCTGGCTGTTTTCTCAACAGAAAAAACAAGAAAATAAAAGACAGTTTTGTGCACGAAGCATTCCCGTTTAGACGTGGATCGAGGAAGGACTATATTTCAACTAGGCCAACGTTATTAATAAGGCGGCATACTCTACTACTCATATTCATAACTTATAGTCACACGGAAATAACTTTATAATAAGAAAATAGGTCAACATAAATTAAAACAGAGCGAATAAAAAAGAACAACGTACAATTTGATACATCGGAGAAACAATCACATAGTCCAGTAGACCAAGCTCCAGGATGATTAGCCTGAAATTGGCCCGGCACGGGAATTCCGGTCGTCGGTTTTTCGTCGTAAATTGATGGAGCTGAGGGATTCATAACTTATATATGTATTAGTTTTTGATAAATAAAATGAAATGATAGACACAAAAATAAAGTATGTAGTAGTTTTTATGAAAGATATGAAAACTATGAGTTATATTTATAGTGAAATATATAAGAGAGTCAACAAAGGATGTCAAGTGACTTGATTTTTTATTTTATTTTTTTTAGTCTATGGTCAACAAATTAATGAATTTGGTTGGAAATGTTCTTTAGTTTAACGTGTTATTTTGTGCAACTTGTTCACTTTTTATTTTTTTTTATTAAAATTATTTTTGTAATTTTGTGGCCACTTGTTTTTAACCTATAGTTTTGACAGCTCTAACTTTTAAGCAGCCACGCCACGTATTGTTACATGTGTGGAAAATAACATAATATTTTACGATAAAAATTTATAAGCATTTGAGTATATATCAAATTAATATTTTTATTATAATTAAATAATTAAATTAAGTAAAATATATAATAATTAATCATGATTAAATAACATGAATTCTAAATTCAAACACATGACATACATGTATTGATATGGTGTATAAAAAAAGAATATATTTACCCTAAAGGTACAAATAAGATGTGAATATATCGTATTATTTTTAAATTTCATTTATATTGAATATATTATTATTATTATTATTATTTTCTTTGTGTTCGAAGTAAGAGAAAGGGTCAAAGCACTTAAATTTAACTATGAAATCAGAATTTGATGCTTTAATTTTTTTGAAATAAAATCTACCTAGCTAATTCAAAATCATACATAAAGTATATAAATCAATATAACTAATGATCAAAATATTTGAAAAAATTATAGTAACAAAAAATAACTTGATTCCTCATATAAAACCTTCCCATAGTATTTGAAATTAATAATTTCGCTCTATCTTTTTATATATCAGAGCGTGTATCAAAGTCTTCTTTCTATTGTAGTCGTGTTTCTTTTTTTGGTAAGCATCGTAGCCGTGTTATTATGCGTATCTAATTGATAACCTTGAGATCGATAAAAACTATGCTACTTCAATTAATGGTTAAAGAACTATATTCACATAATTTTTAAAAGTAAAATCGAAATAAAAATCTAATAAATAGATATTTGCATAAATCAACCAAGATTGAGGGTGACATCACTCATTTATATATTTTTTAAATATAAAAATTGACTTGGTATAAGATAAAATGATAGTATATAGTCAAGTCTGTGAATTTTCTACTACGTATTTTATAAGTTAAATCTTAGTAGGAAAATTCGTTCATATTTACTACAAGATTTTTTAGTAATTTTAACTTTAATTTAAAGAAGTCTTCAAAGATTAATTAGAGTTTTTACTATTCTGATCTTGAAATTTGCCTAAAAATGCATTTTAAATTACTGAATTTAAATTTTTTTTATGAGAGGAACAAAATTGAAATATACAAAAAGAATTATTGATTAGCCCAGTATTAATTTTTTATTCTTTATTCTTAAAAAGGAGATAAGATAGATATTAGTAGACCAACAATAGGTTGGTAAAAAACTACCCAATAGGTTTATCTAACTTTGACTATACTAATATACTGATTAAATTAAGGTAATTAATTTAATAATTAATTAATCAATGCGAGACCTTAATTAATTCTTACAGTTCGATGATTCTACTCTCTACGTTTCATTTTATCCAATTTCTATACTACAAATAAATTTATTATTTTTCTTCATATTAAATAACTATATAAAGATATAGTTATAAAATTTATATTTTTAAATCCCCTGATAAATATGTTTCCTATATTAAGAGTGTGTGGCTGCTGAATTGCTAGGTGAGGCCAAACCGTGTTGAAAATGTGGATAAGGTTTCAAAGCTTTCATTCAATTATTATTATTATTATTATTATTATTATATATATATATATATATATACTAGTTTATTCGCACGTGTCTCACACGTATAACGTTTGATTATTTAAAATTAAATGATTTTATCCATTGCGGAGATTTTATCTAACGTTTTTATATTTATTCTTAAATTTTTTAAATCTTCTTAAAATTAAACTAATAGAAAAAGAATTACTTGTCATTAATTCTGATGATTCTAATAAGAAATTTTTTTACCATAAATATATTTAATTAATTGTCAACTCTTATATATTAGGAAAAAATAATGAAAATACGATTTTATCTAAAGTAAAAACTCTTATTGAAGGGTAAAAAATTCAAACATTATTTCTAAGATATATATCTTGTCTTATATGCGGATATTATTAATTTTTACGCGTTAAGTATACGAAAATTATTATTGAGAAAATTAAGCAGCGAGATTAATACTTACTACTTTTTTATGTTCTGATATCATTTTGAAATACTATATAATTACGACTTCAACATCGTAAACATTTTGAAATGATGTGCTTTTATTTATTTAATTATATCTTCAATAGATATGCCTGAATTACTTATTAAAGAATCACATCAAGTAGATTGTCTTATTTTTTAAAACCATACGAGTTAAATCTCGATAAATGACAAATAAGGATTATGATAAAGTTAATTTGTATTTTATTCTTAATTAGAGATTTCGATGTGAATATTTTCGATTAAAATCCTCCACTATGAGCTAATTAATATGTAAAGGTATATTTAATAATTAGCCACCAAGAAGTCTCATTCAAGGACCCCTTGCAATGAAAACATGGGCTGCTACTTTTTATCTTTAGTTTCAAGATTGTTATCCGAAACGTTTTCTCAAAAAAAGAAAATTTTATTTTCAAAACTCAAATTCGTAATTTTTTAAGATGAAAAGATATTTATCACTTTGTTATAACGATACAATCATTAATGATCGATTCAAGGTCTGCTCTGAAACTTCACTAATTCAGATTCACGTCGAAAAATGTCAGTTTTGCAATTTTCTAAATACAATTGACTTGGTACAAGATATATAGTCAAGTCAATAAATTTTCTACTACGTGTGTTATAAGTTCAATTTTAGTAGGAAAATTAAATGGTATTTACAATAAGATATTTTCATTTCTTTCACATCACAAATTAATGCATTTAGTCAACTTTTTCTTATATCACTATCTTTAGAGTTAAGAATGTATACATGGTAAAATCTTACCAACAATCATATTATATTTATATCAAATTAATGTAATATATTATGGTCAAGTGATTTAATGAAGTAAAATATATGCTACTTAATTATGATTAATTAATATGAACTCTAAATTTAAACACGTATCATGTATTGACGTGGTGTAAATATAAGTGTGGGTAAGCTTGTTCATGTATTTCAAAATCTTAATAAAATTTAATAGCATCAAAATAAATATTATTGTCACAGGACCCTTTCCGGATATTTTTTTCATATATTCATCATCTCAATTAAATTAAGTTGACTATCACAATTATTTCAACACTCTAATTTTATTTTTTTCAGTAGTCAATTGAAAATTAAAACTATGATTTCAGTCTCCTCGTATGCTCTTTAATTCAATTTTTCAGACATTTTAAAATCAATTTTCTAAAATTTATGATCACATATATTGCTTTTCTTATTTATCAAAATTCCTTTTTTGTTTTAGATTTATGAAAACTAAATAAGTTCCGTTATGATTGCTAAAATATGTGGGGAGATTAATATTTCATGTCAAAAATAAAGTGTTTTTCAAAATTAAATAGTTTAGTTATAGTTAAGATGCCAGTTGATTTGATTTAATCTTGATCTTTAAAAATTAGATTAGACAAGTGTCATTCATCTAGATGTGTATTTGAGAAAATTGCGAGAAAATATATAATGGAAGGACAACTACAAGAAAACCTTAATTGCCCTTAAAAAAAAACTATTTTTATTAAACGCTCCCTGACAAAAGCGACTTCGTATTTAAGGGACTCGAACCCGAGATGACCTCTGATTAAGGATGAAGGAGAAACGGCCAAGTTGATTTATTGCACTCCTGCAAGCTCGAAACATTAGAATTCGAGCCGGAAAATCCTACATCGGGGTAAAGCACTTCCTAACAAAGACGACTCCGATCCAAGACGACTCGAATCTAAAACCTTGATGCAGATACTTGGATTTAGGTTGGCATATCCATTCATTCCCATCAGTCCAAAGGCGGAGCCCCAAAAATTTAATTTATGAATTCTAAACGACAATTCTTTGTACGTGTTTTACTGAATTCTGAATAAATTACAACAATTTAAAAACGTTAGACTAAGAACCAAAGAATAATAAATATCGAAGGCGTAAAAGATCACTATCTTTCTTTTTTGTTTTGGTTTTTTATCCGGTGTCCGGTACCCGCATTGGAACCCGACTAATCCGGATTCGTGCTGGGTAGGGCCCCATTCGGGGGGTAGCGCTCCCAACAGAGTTTTCTTCATGCCCAAGATCGAACCCTCGACCTCTGATTAAGGGTGAAGCAGCCCCATCCGCTGCACCACAACCGATGTCGGTAAAGATCACTATATTTCACGTGATATTGCCCGTATACATTATTAAAAAGGTACAATCTATTATTGCAAAGCTCAACACACATGGACACTAAACAATAAAAACTAGTAGTACAAAAAGACGACAGATAACATTAACTGCATGGCCGACTTATGTTCGTCATGTAGCATTCAGACCAAATAATTCAATGAAATTACGTCGATACGTCCTATATTATAGATAATGTAAGAGACAATTTTGTTTTTTCCTCGAGCAATTTTTAGAATTCTCACCGTTTCAACCTTTCAATTCGCTTTTGACCATCAAATGAAATGCATTCTTACTGAGCCCTTAAAACACTATTTTTGTCGTATGGCTCCTCGCTAGCTAGTTCATGCAAATACTTGGATTTATCGCGCTTAAAAAAATATTTTTATTAAGTGCTCCATAACAAAAATGACTCCGTGTTCAAGGGACTCGAACCCGAGATGACCTCTGGTTAAACATGAAGAAGAAATGGCCAAGTTGATTTATTGCGCTCTTGAAAGCTAGACATACTATAGCTAGTTGATGGAAATAATACAAGAAAACATTAAGTGTCCACATTGAAATCCGACTAAATCTGAATTCGCATGTTATTAATCTGTTGTAACCTATGTTGGAATCGTGTTCAGGTTCTGTTGCAACAGGTAACTAATCTGTTGCAACATATATGTCAAATATTGCAACAGATGAGCCATCTGTTTAAACATGAATCCAACATATCAGTCTTCCTTTGAAACAGATGTCTCATCTGTCGCAATAGATGATTTATCTGTTTAAACAGATGGATTTTATGTTGGATTTATGATTGGGTTCTATCCATTATTGGAAAACAACAACACAATAGCAGTTACCCAGATGACAAATTCAACTAAAAATCATAATTTGACTTACCAACGTCTCCTATGAAGTAATGCCAAAGTGGAAAGTGATGTTAGAAATAAAATTTGACCTAAGAAATTGGTCAAATAGCAACAGTAGCGGTAACAACAACAACAACAAATGGTCAACAAGAACAAGATGAAGATGATAATGAAGTAGAAGATGATGATAATGAAGCAGAAGATGATGAATGAAGCAGCGGCAACAATGAACAACAAAAATCACTAAGAGAGAGAAATCAACAAAGGGTGAGAAGAGAGAGAAAGACGTCTTTTTTCCCTTCGTTTTCCGCTATATAGGCTAACATTTGGATCAAAGTGTAAATTTAAAAACTTGTGGATTATTTTCAAACTTTCCCAACTTTCTTAATCCATAATAAAGTAATTGTCACCTCCACCTCATAATTAAGACTTGTGTCACCTACACCTCATTTTAAAACTCTTTTGTCACTTGTGGCCCAACCCCCTAGTTTCTCACACTTCAAATTCTGATCGATATCAACTAGATCTTGATAGATCTTATCTATATTTTTGATAGACATTCACTATAATATAAATATATTTATAACACTCCCCTTGAATGTCTAATGATAGATAATGTGTCTAGTTAAAACCTTACTAGAAAAAATCTAGTGAAAAAAAAACTATTGAAGGAAAAGGAGTACACATCTTTAACAATACGCATATAGGATGCCCCATTAAAAAACTTACAAGAAAAACTCAATGGGACAAATCCCCGTAAGAAAAAAAGAGTACAACACGTATTAACTCCCCCTAATGGGAACATCCTTGAACCTTTGCATCCCAATCTTGTGCATCATCTCTTAAAAGTTGCAGTTGAAAGAAATTTGGTGAATAAATCAGTCATATTTTCACTCGAACGAATTTTTTTTGCAAGTTAATATCACCATTCTTCTGTAGCTCATGTGTATAGAAAAACTTTGATGAAGTGTGCTTTGTTCTATCTCCTTTTATGAATCCTCTCTTAAGATATGTTATGCTTGCTGCATTATCTCCGTATAAAATTGTGGGTACATTATCACATTTCAAATAATATTTTTCTCGAATAAGATGTATCATGGACCTCAACCATACACATTCTCGGCTTGCTTTATGAATAACTATTATCTCAGCATGATTCGGTGAAGTGACTAGATAGATTGTTTTGTATAGCTCCAAGATATGATAGTATCCTCACATGTGAACACATTGTATGTTTGAGACCAAGATTTATGCGGGTTAAATAAATACTCAGCATCAACATAATCAACAAGATCGGGACTGCAATCTTTAGAATAAAATAAGATCATGTGTCTGATCCCATTTCGACGTCTTTTAGTAAGAGCAGAATTACACCCTGCTAATAAATTAATCGAAAAGGCTACATCCGGCCTTATAGTATTTGCATGATACATTAGTACATCAATTTTACTAAGATATGGTACTTCATAACCAATCCAATTCGATATATTTCTCATTTCAGCAGATAATCTATTGCTTTTGAAAACTCTCCAAGAGTTCCAATAATTTTCAAGTTATAAACTTATGAATATAAGGATTATAAATAAGTTTTCCAGAAACTTTTATACGCTTCAAACATTTTGAATCCTTAAAAGTTTCATATAAATTTTTTCAAGTGACAATATTCCGCATTTCATGTGTGACATCTTCAAGTGTTTGGATTGCAAATCAAATAAGTTTTATGCTTACCAAGATGCATCCTTTCATGTCACTTGATAAATGTTTCTATGTCAGCATGCTTAAATAAACGTAGAATTTGGATCCTCGTAATCAAAGATATTGATGATATATCATTTCTAATCGGTTCACAGTGTGACATAACATTTTGAGATCTCATCACTTCATTATTTTCAGGTACCTGAACCTCTCATAAGGTTTTATG
The DNA here is from genome assembly GCA_030864215.1 of Capsicum pubescens. Classification (NCBI taxonomy): domain Eukaryota; kingdom Viridiplantae; phylum Streptophyta; class Magnoliopsida; order Solanales; family Solanaceae; genus Capsicum; species Capsicum pubescens. Next base: position 44,792,416 of record CM061538.1, read on the forward strand.
AAGTGTTATGTTGTAGACTTTTCAAGAGCTCATTGCCTTGTTATTATATATGATATTTGTTCATTATCCTTTTCAAGAATTATTTCATTTGAAATCGATTGGTCTGTCATGCTTCACGCATGCATAGACATTATCCTTTAAGGATAAAAAAATAGGAGCACTTGCAACTTAATATGAGATGCTTTCGGCATTTGACTTGAATTATCTTTCTAAGGAGGATCTGATGATAATTTATAACATATTTCATAGCTGTTTATAATCTCCCCCTTATTTTAAGAAAACTAACATACATCCTCCATCTTATTTGAGGAATACATCTTTGTGCATCATGGTATATTATTAGTTGTATACCGCACATTAACTATTAGATGGAATATTTGGTTTCTGATCTTGAACCAATTGAGAGGAAAGAAATAATCACAATTTATTGGTCTAATGCATACAAGTGTTATTGCATGCAACATATCATATTTCAGAGCAACACATAAAGTTTTGTTCTCATTAGCAATGATTCAAATACTTATTGAAGGCATTCAATGTCAAACCATCATCATCAAGATGAATTGTCTTGATTACACAATCTGAAAGTTATGATCTTAGCGCAATTTTATTGAGCAAGCAACTTTATGAATGCCAAACTGCAGGTTGACAATACACGTACAAGTGATCATATTATATCGATGCATTTTAATAGATCACATGACTGGTGAACGGACCCATATTCACCTTTTATATTTTTCTGATTTTAAGAGATCAAATCCCAACATTAGTTGGTCCAACCTACTTATCCTGAGAACAAGCAACATACACAATTCTTGAAGAATCTTCTATTTCTTCAACATATGTCAATACTCAATATGCACATTTTTCGCAATGTAGCAATCGTTCATGTCAATATATGAACTTTTATACTAGTAAACTTCAAGTTTACCATGACATGTGCCTTTCTTCTTTAGTAAATTTCAGATCTACTTTACATGAATAAATTTTTGAATTTACTACTCAGAAGTAGATTTCAAATGAGCATAAGGGGAGGAGCCTTTTTGTAGGCCAAATGAGCATAATGGGAGGAGCCTTTTTGTTGGCCAAATGAGTGAAACGATAGGAATTGCAGAACTTTTGTGACTTTCGATGGGTGTTAGCCCACAGATTGTTAGGGATTCGGGCTTTGAAATTCTTTTTAGGTGAACATCTTAAGCGGGCCCCTGATGACCTATTAAATCGATCCAGGAGGAACCTTTTTGTAAGCCAAATGAGCGAAACGACATGAATTATGGATTTTTTGCGACTTTCCGTGAGTGTTAGCCCATAGATTATTCGGGTTGTAGGCTCCGGTAGAAATTGTGAATTTTTTGCGACATTTTGTGTATGTTAGCCCACAGATTGTTGGGGGTGGGGTTATGGGATTATTTTTGGGCAAAACTGCTTGGATGGTTCACTGACGACCTATTAAATGGATCTATAGGCTTTGGAGGAGCCTTTTTTTAGGCCAAATGAGCGAAACGACAGAAATTACAGATTTTTTGCGACTTTTGGTGTGTGTTAGCCCAAGGATTGTTGTGGGTGCGAGCTCTGTAATTATTTTTTATGAAACTTCTTAGGAAGACCCCTGGTGGCTTATTAAACTGATCCATAGGCTTTGGATGAGGGAAATGAGCCTTTTTGTTAGCTAAATAGGGCAACAACAGGAATTACAGATTTTTCGCTACTTTTGTTGGGTGTTAGTCCACAAATTATTGGGGGTGCAATCTCCGGGATTATTTTTGGACGAAACTTCTTAGGCGGGCCCTTGAAGACCTCTTAAATTGATCCATAAGCTTTGGAGGAGCGGAATGAGCCCTTTTGTAGGCCAAATGAGCAAAACAACAGGAATTGAGAATTTTTGTGACTTTCGGTGGGTGTTAGCTCACGTATTGTTGGGAGGTGCGGGATCGGAGAATTTTTTGGATGAAAATTCTTGTTCGGGTCCTTGACGACCTATTAAATGGATTTATAGGCTTTGGAGGGGCGGGGGGATCCTTTTTGTAGGCCGAATGATCAAAAAAGGCAGGAGTTGCGAATTTTTCGCGACTTGGAAAGATGACGAGAGAAATTTTCTGTAACTAAAATTCTCTGTGGTAATCAAACCCGCATAAGGAACGTGAGAAGAACGCTCAAATATAAGGTTATGGGTTCCCAGTTAACAGTTTATTTTATATGTCAGGAATGCTAAACAGGAATATAGTGTTCAGGTAAAAGTTTTTGAATTCCCGAGATCCCCCTCCCCATACCCTGGATCCGCCCCTGGCTTCATTTATGTATTTTTTTTTCAAACTGCTTTGAAAAGCTTTATTCAATCCGAAAGTCTATTATACATATCATATACATTCAATTCAATCACTCAACAATAAATATTAAATCCTCCCAAGGAGAAGAACAATACATTTATTATAAAATTTCACTTTTAATTAATTTATTTTTCTAAAAAAGATAGTAAAACAAACACACACACATATATATATATATACATATATATATATTATCTAGTCATTCCTCCTTGAATTTCTGGAGCCATTGTTATCCCTTTGTTTTGGTTATGCATATTTGCCTGCCAACCTATACATATGTTGTAAACAAGAACCATATATGAGTATATCTCAAGAAATTTAAATTAAAAATAAAATAAAATAAAATATTCCTATCTGTTTTCTTTTATATAATGGTAATTGACTGAATATGTAGTTTAAGAAAGAAAAAAAGATTTTACGTACCAAAAATATCCTTAAAACTTATAGTGTTAAAGATACCATGATATTAATGTTGTTTCAAGAGCATGTTATTAAATGTAAAATGAAAAGTTTAATGTTATAAAAAGAATCAAATATGAAAATTTCATACAAAATGAACTCAATACTTTCTTCTTTTTCTTCTCAAATCTAATATTTGTTACTTTTTAGTATATATAAATATTTATGTTCCATCTCAAAAGTATTAGGTTTGGATGAACTCGTAACTAAGTAGCTGCATCGACCCCCCACCCTCACCCCCACCCCCGCTCCAAGTCGAGTGGTGAGATAGTATTTAAGACTTCTTTATTTTTAATTGAGACAAGCATTCAGTATCGTACCGAACTATGACCAAAGTTGCTACGACATACTTCAACTTTATGGGGTCCCTATTACCCCCTTGAACTCAATTACAGCGTATTTTTGTCACCCTTTTATGCTGACGTGACACATTTATTACATAAAATGAGGCCCACGTCAAAGGTGTCACGTCATCTAAAAAGGTTTACAAAAGATGCCACGTCAGCCAAAAAAGGTTGACGAAAGTACGCTAACATTAAGTTCAGAGGCGTAATAGAACCTTCGTGTCGTTGCAAATTTGGTCATAGTTCAGAGGGTGCTAGATACTTTGCTCTTTTTAATCGAAAGTTCCAAGACCGAATCGTGAAAATAGAGTTGTACACCCAAAAAATGGAACTTTTTGGCATGCATTCGATTAGTTGGATTGAAAACGAATACTAAACATCAGACGAAAAATCATAATAAAAAAAAGAGGAATATAGTTAACCAATTGATTAATAGAGTCTATCACCTTTGATATGAAGCGATTTAGTCACTTTACCCTTACATTAAAACTTTCTCATATCAATTCAGATTAATTGAGATGAAAACAAATATCAGATACCAAATGAGAAATTCAATAGACATGTCAAATCCACCATGTTTGAGCTCACGATATTCTTGGCACAAAGCACAAGCTTCACAGCAAAAAAATGAAGTAAACAATCCCCACAAGGACTTTCTGGTAACATGTATTGTTTTCTCATTTTTGTACGATAATATAAACATGAATAAAAACATCCAAATCCTGTAAATGCTGTTAATAAGAAATAAAATGCTCCACTTGCACAACAAGCTGCAAAATTAAAATAAATCACATGTCAAAATCATTTTATCTCCACAATAAAAAATAAAATAATAATAACATAAACTGGTAAAGTTGACGTTATGTGATTAGGAGGTCCAGGGTTTAAGCCGCGAAGATAACTTTTGGTAGAAATATACGGTAAGGATGTGTACGATAGACATTTGCAGTCCGACTCTTCATTCCTAGTGCATAGCGGAAGCTTTAGTGCTCTGAGCTGCCTTTTCAGTAACATAAGTAGACTAATTTCATATATTGAGTTTAGGGAAGGTGATATGCACGCAATCTTGACGTTATGTGACTAGGAGTTCAAGGGTTTAAGCTGTGGAAATAACTTTTGACAGAAATATACGGTAAGGCCAATGCGTACGATCGACCTTTGCAGTCTGGCTCTTTCCCGGTCCCAGTGCATAGCGAAAGTTTTAGTGCTCCAAGTTGTCTTTTCAAGAACATAAGTAGCATAATTTCATAAATTGAGATTGAGAATAGGAATTTCTGTCAAGGGGGTTTAAAATCTGAAGAAAAACTAACCGAAGGAGGTCCAACATCTACAATATATACATAAAAATTATTTTAATCATGTATTAATAATATATTTTTCGTCGAAGGGGGTTCGGACGAACCCCTATTACTAGGTTGGCTCCGCCTCTTTGTTTAAGGAAGGTGGTATGTACGCAATCTTCTCTTATCTTGTGAAAGTAAAGAGACTCTATATGATCGAAAAATTAAAGGATATTTTGCTACATTCTACGTATATTTAATTTAACACTATGAGATTTAAAAATTTTCTTTATGATTTTCTTAAATTATAGACAGATCAAAATCAAACAAACAAACTGAAACGAACCGAGTAATTGTTACTAATTCTAGTGGTTTAATTTGGCTTACAAGCAGTTCATTTGTCAACGACCTCTGCAATACGTCCAAATGTAATACATGGACATCAACAAGTCATGCAACCTGAAAATAAAAAAAAAAAGTTTCATACTCCCAAATTAAAGATAGATATATAATATAATTTTTTGATAAAAGGTGCACGTTCGATCGAAATAAACTAATAAGATAATAATGTCATATGCAATAGTATAATTTTTCGTCAAAAAATGTTCAAACAGATTACTCTTTACTTTATGTGGATATATCCTCTACTATTGATAATTATTTTCAAGTATGGAAAGATTATTAGTAATTATTATTTTTTTGTAGAACGGATTAATAAGAAAATAATGTCACGAAAATAGAACGAAGAACGTAAAAAAATATTAAAAAAAGAATAACGTACAGCTTGAGACATCGGAGAAAACAGTCACATAGTCCAGTGTACCAAGTTCCAGGATGATTATTAGCAGAGGAATTCATAACTTGAAAATTTCAAAAGAGAAAATGATTAAATTTAAAATGCTTCGATGAGAGAAAATGAAATAAAATACAAAAAAAAGTATGTAGTGGTTTTTGTGAAAGATATGAAAATTATCAGTTGTATTTATAGTGAAAAAGAAAAACACTGCACTATCATCAAAGGATGCGGTGCAGTGGATGAGGTTGTTCCTTCCTTGACCAGAGGTTTCGGGTTCGAGCCCTGGGTATAAAAAAATTCTTAATAGAGAACGCTACCTCACAAATGAGGCCCTATCCGGTGCAAATCTGGATTAATTGGATTTCAATGTGGGTACCGAATATCAAATGAGAAAAAGAAAAAGAAAAAGAAAGAAAAGCACTATACTATTGTATGAAGGAAAGAGGCAACAAATTAAGGATGTAAAGTGACTTGCTTTTTTCAATATTGGTTGAGGTGGGTTAGTTGGGTTTCTTCGTCCTTAATTTTCTTTCACTTTATTTGAAAAATTTTAAGTTAGAGTTGAAGGGTTTAGATTGAGTAGGATCAAGATACAGTACTTGGATCGAGTGCAAGTTCAGTGACGTAACATATGAGGTTGGTGTGGAAGTGATGCTTGGCACGTGCATAGAGTATTTGGGTCTGTATTGGTGCAGGGTGGATGATTAAATGGAGGTGTGTCTCGTGCGATAAGAAAGTGTGATCAAAACTTGAAGGTAAGTTCTAAAGAGTGGTGATTAGACCAACTGGAACTTGGACCAAGTGCTCGCTAGTTAAGCACTCTCAAATTCAGAAGTTGAAAGTTGTCGGGGCATATTAAGAGGATAGGATGAGAAATGAGGATACTTGGGATAAGATGGAAGTGGCTTCGATGGAGGATACGTTGCAGGAAGCGAGATTGAGATAGTTTAGACATGTGAGGAGGAGATGTATGTATTCCCTAGTACGGAGGTGCGAGAGGTTGTTTATGAGCGGTTCCAGCTGAGCCATAGATAGGCCGAAGAAGTGTTGAGACGAAATGGTTTATTAGATGGGACATTACGATGCAGTTTCAGCTTACTGGGGGTGTGACCTGTCGATATAAGGTTGTAGAGGACACAAATTAGGTTAGTAAGTATAGTAGTGCGTTGTTATCTTATTCGTCCATACTAGTAGTCACGTATTATTGCTCTTGTAGTTTCATCAGGTCCTTCGATTTCTATTATTATTTGTCGTTTTTTGTACTTCAGTTATCATATTATTTTGTCGTAAGTACTGTTCAGAATGTCATCTTGTTATGCTTTCACTTTCATATCTTCTTTTCTGGACTGCTTTGTACTACTTTTTCTTTAGTCGAGAATCTAATGAAAACAACCTTTCTACCTCTGAGGTAAGAATAAGGTCGGCGGAACACTGGATATGTAGGATTATACTGGGTCGACAGAACTCTAGATATGTAGGATTACACTAAGGCGACAAAACACTCGATATGTAGGATTACACTGGGTCAATAGAACACCCGATATGTAGGATTACACTGGGTCGACAGAACACTCAATAAGTAAGATTACACTGGGTCGATAGAACACTCGATATGTAGAGTTACACCGGGTATATATATTTTAGATTCCCAAATTGGCTTTATCTATGCACTTGACCCATTTTATAAACTTTCAAAAAGTCTATAATGACCCTGTGGGGTACTTAGCATGTGTAATAAGACACCTACTCAATAATTTGATTACAATTATCAATAAATTACCATTTTTATACAACTACGTTAAAATTATCTTCGTGAGACTTACAGATCATCTGCATGAAGCTATAAAAGTAGTCTTTGATACTTATATTAGGATAGAATATTTATATTTACGCTTTTTAAAGTGTAATTCTTCTCCAAACCCTACCAACGCGGGATATTTTATAACTTTTTTTTAAAAGAAAAGACAGACACAAGTTCATTTCTAAAAATAAATCAATAAATTCTTTTTGTAGAACAACCCCAAGAGAGATCCAACAAATTAAAAATCATGTCAAATTGAAAATAGAAAGTTAATTCCAAAATTGGGTGATGAAAGGTCAATTCATAGTAATTATTTATTGGAATATTTATGAAATCTTAATTTCAATTTGTCATTAAAGATAAAGGGACCAAATTATTAGATTTATAAAACGCACTATCTCAGTAGTTGTAATAGGAAAACAAAAAAATGTCTTTTCGAACTATGTTTTTAATCATTCACTTTTATTATTGATAAATATAGCATAATTTCATCATAGAAATCATTACTTAAAAAAAATAATAATAATAATAATTAGCAACGGACAAATTTTATAAATAGATAGTAAAATTCATCGTTACTTCTATTTAACAACAAATTTAGTAATATATTATCAAAAAATTATATTAACTACGAGCAGCAAGCAATAGATTAGTGACGATATTTATAATAATTATTTGTGTGTATCACGTGAACAAGAACAAGAGGACAAAAATGTCAAAAGAAATGTCTTTTCATACCATATTTTTATTATTCGCTACAACTATCAATAGATATAACATAATTTCATCGTAGAGATCATTACTAAAAACAAATGTTAGTGACAAATTAATTTTATAGTCAAATAGTAAAATTTATCGTTAATTCTATTTAAAGACAAACTAGAGATAAATTATTAAAAAATAGTGTTCGCTACGAACAACTAGCAGTAGAAAACGATGATGGTCATATTTTCTTTTTTTTAATAATACATACATAAAACTTACTCCTCAATAAATTGTATCGAACTCTATAACGTAGAACAAATAGCAAAAGTTGAAAAAAATATACCTCTAAATATAGCGTCCTGCTAAATTTATTTTTCATAATTCCTGCTAAATCTAACAAAGTTTTTTAAATATGAAAACATAAAATTTTCAATTTTTTTTAAAAATAAATTTAATGAATCTCAATTGCTCAAAGAGTATATTTAAAGAATTACTTTAAAATTTACTCACACAAAAGGGACCATATCTTATTTTCTCCACTATACTACAAATTACTGTATCATTTTATGTGAGGCAGTTCTTTTATGAGATAAAAGGATAAAGGCCACTCATTTAGAAAATAGTACTAATATTTATTATATTTATTGTGGATGTTAAATAAATAATTATGTTGAATTTAGACAGATTAAAATGAATGGAGTATATAAATAGGTGAATGGTAATTTATTTATTTGTGTTCACTGCTGATAATGTTAGATGACAGTCTAATATTTAACATATACATAAACATATATTATATTCAAATCTAATATTATCTAATCATCTCAATGTTTTTCCAAAAGTTATACTACTATTTCATTGTCGTTATTGTTATTTCTTTCGTATATCGTATATTGCTCTTCATTTCACGTTATTTTGTTGTTGTTACTGTTTTTATTCTTTTTCAAACTGCTTTGAAATGCTTTATTTATCTAAAATAACTCATCTATCTTTACAAAGTAAAAATAAGATCTAGACACACTTGATGTTTTTCATGCCTTACTTATAAAATTATACTGAATTTATTATTAACGTATCGCATAAGATGAAAGAATAGTAAAGAAATTATACATATTATAATCATATGCATTAATCACTCAAGAATAAATATTAAATCTTACAAGCATTAGAACAATACATTGATAAGCAAATTTCACTTTTAACTTTAAATACAAAAAGAGAGAAATACATATATTATATTATAGTGAATAAATTCAGAGTTTAATAATCCATATTTATCTAGTCATTCCTCCATGAATTTGTGGAGCCATTGCTATCCCTTTGTTTTGGTTGTCCATATTTTCCTGCCAACCTATATATATGTAAAAAAGAAAAAAAAAAATTAATATCTCAACAATTTTAGATAAAGAAAATAAATTATTTCATTCGATTTTATATAATGGTGTTTGATAGTTTAAAAAAGGAAAAAGATTTTTTTCACATACCAAATATATAGCTGACATTGTTGTTGATTCAAGAGCATGTTATTAAAATGTTTAAAAGTTATAACAATAATCAAATATATGTGAAAGTGTCATTGTTTTCTAAATAAATTTGAAAATCTCCTATAAAATGTCATATAGGCCACAAGTTATTATAAATATTAGACAACAATCAAATATTTTATATATAGTAAGATTGACTAATAGAGTCGCCTTTAATAGAAAACGGTTTACCCTCAAAATGACACTTTCTCATATGAATTTAGATTGGTCGAACCCAAAACAGATATCGAATATCAAGCGTGAACCAGATAAAAAGAAAGAGGAATGTTGTTTGTCTACCAATAGACAAGCCACATCCACGATGTTTGATAGAAAACTATTTACCCTTACAGTGACACTTTCTAACAAGAATTCAAACTAGTCGAACCCAAAACAGACATCGAACACCAAGCGTAAACCAGATTTAAAAAAAAAAAAGAATGTTATTTGTTTACCAATAGACATGTCAAATCCACGATGTTTGATAGAAAACGCTTTACCCTTAAAGTAACACACTCTAACATGAATTCAGATTAATCGAATTCAAAACAGACATCGAACACCAAGTGTAAACCAGATAAAAACGAAAGAAGAGTGTTGTTTGTTTACCAATAGACATGTCGAATCCACGATGTTTAAGCTCACGATATTCTTGGCACAAAGCACAAGCTTCACAGAAAAAATGAAGCAAACAATCCCCACAATGATTTTCTGGTAACATGTATTGTTTTCTCATTTTTGTACGATAGAAACATGAATATAAACATCCACAAGCTGTTAATGCTGATATTAAACAATATAATGCTCCACTTGCTCCACAAGCTGCAAAAAAAAAAAAAATTACATGTCATAATTATATTTGGTTCAAAGAGTATATTAATAATAAGTTGTGTGGCGGATTCAGAATTTAGGAGATATGGATGTTCGGGAAGTTCAAATACATATATTGGCACCCAAAGCTTTGATGTTTCGTGTGGAAATCAAAGCATCCAGCTATCTTTTCGAATTCAGGGGTACTTTTTTTTCATCTTCGGGTAATGGGTGCCGGAGCATTTAGTACCTTTATGAACTATGACTGAATTTGCTACGACACACTTCAACTTCACGAAATCCTATTACCCCCTCGAATTAAATTTTAGCGTATTATTGATCCTTTTTAGCTGACGTGACACCTTTTGTCAATCTTTTTAGCTGGCATAACAGCTTTGACGTGGGCCTATATTATGTAAATAAAGTGTCACATCAGCATACAAAAATACGTTAAAATTGAGTTCAGGAAAATAATAGGACCCCATGGAGTTGGAGTGTATGTCGTAGCAACTTTGACTACAGTTTCTGGATATTGGATGCTTATCTCAAAATAATAATGATAGCAATAAAAATAATATATTCAGTGTAATTCAACAAATAGGGTTTGAGGAGGGTGCATGGTGTATACACAATCTTATCCCCATCTTATAAAGGTAGTAGATAAACTGTCTAAGTTCACAAAATTAAATGACACTTGATATATTCTACGTATATTTAACAAAGACCATAAGTTATTTTCTTGAATTTCGTTTCAATCTAAGCCAAAATTAGACAAACAAATTAAAACGGAACACGTAAATTTAGCTGTTAACTTACAAACAGTTCCTTTGTCGACGATCTCAGCAATCTGTCCAAATGTAATACATGGACACCAGCAAGTTATACAACCTGAAAAAAAAAAAAAAGTATAATAATCATAAATTTTAAAAAAGAATTCCAATTTTTATAACATAATTTGACTCAAATGAAATATAAATTATTTATAATCTTAAATATAACATAACATCATTTGTAACTATAAGCTAAAGTGTGAGATTTAAAACTAATTTTTTCTTCAAATATCAAAAGATGACATTCTTTTGAAACAAACAAGGGAAAAGGGTTTCAAATATATTTAAACTTTCACGAAATTTGTTGTAACACGTTTCAATTTTGTGGGGGTCCTATGACCCCTCTCGACCACTGCATAAATACATGCACACTGAGCACGTAAGGGTCTGAAGTGGTCCACCTAGACAAATATATGTCACAAAAATACAGTAATAAATAGTCGAGGGGGTCATAAGATCCCCGCAAAGTTAAAACGTGTTACAACAAATTTCGCTAAAGTTTAAATATATTTCTGGCTGTTTTCTCAACAGAAAAAACAAGAAAATAAAAGACAGTTTTGTGCACGAAGCATTCCCGTTTAGACGTGGATCGAGGAAGGACTATATTTCAACTAGGCCAACGTTATTAATAAGGCGGCATACTCTACTACTCATATTCATAACTTATAGTCACACGGAAATAACTTTATAATAAGAAAATAGGTCAACATAAATTAAAACAGAGCGAATAAAAAAGAACAACGTACAATTTGATACATCGGAGAAACAATCACATAGTCCAGTAGACCAAGCTCCAGGATGATTAGCCTGAAATTGGCCCGGCACGGGAATTCCGGTCGTCGGTTTTTCGTCGTAAATTGATGGAGCTGAGGGATTCATAACTTATATATGTATTAGTTTTTGATAAATAAAATGAAATGATAGACACAAAAATAAAGTATGTAGTAGTTTTTATGAAAGATATGAAAACTATGAGTTATATTTATAGTGAAATATATAAGAGAGTCAACAAAGGATGTCAAGTGACTTGATTTTTTATTTTATTTTTTTTAGTCTATGGTCAACAAATTAATGAATTTGGTTGGAAATGTTCTTTAGTTTAACGTGTTATTTTGTGCAACTTGTTCACTTTTTATTTTTTTTTATTAAAATTATTTTTGTAATTTTGTGGCCACTTGTTTTTAACCTATAGTTTTGACAGCTCTAACTTTTAAGCAGCCACGCCACGTATTGTTACATGTGTGGAAAATAACATAATATTTTACGATAAAAATTTATAAGCATTTGAGTATATATCAAATTAATATTTTTATTATAATTAAATAATTAAATTAAGTAAAATATATAATAATTAATCATGATTAAATAACATGAATTCTAAATTCAAACACATGACATACATGTATTGATATGGTGTATAAAAAAAGAATATATTTACCCTAAAGGTACAAATAAGATGTGAATATATCGTATTATTTTTAAATTTCATTTATATTGAATATATTATTATTATTATTATTATTTTCTTTGTGTTCGAAGTAAGAGAAAGGGTCAAAGCACTTAAATTTAACTATGAAATCAGAATTTGATGCTTTAATTTTTTTGAAATAAAATCTACCTAGCTAATTCAAAATCATACATAAAGTATATAAATCAATATAACTAATGATCAAAATATTTGAAAAAATTATAGTAACAAAAAATAACTTGATTCCTCATATAAAACCTTCCCATAGTATTTGAAATTAATAATTTCGCTCTATCTTTTTATATATCAGAGCGTGTATCAAAGTCTTCTTTCTATTGTAGTCGTGTTTCTTTTTTTGGTAAGCATCGTAGCCGTGTTATTATGCGTATCTAATTGATAACCTTGAGATCGATAAAAACTATGCTACTTCAATTAATGGTTAAAGAACTATATTCACATAATTTTTAAAAGTAAAATCGAAATAAAAATCTAATAAATAGATATTTGCATAAATCAACCAAGATTGAGGGTGACATCACTCATTTATATATTTTTTAAATATAAAAATTGACTTGGTATAAGATAAAATGATAGTATATAGTCAAGTCTGTGAATTTTCTACTACGTATTTTATAAGTTAAATCTTAGTAGGAAAATTCGTTCATATTTACTACAAGATTTTTTAGTAATTTTAACTTTAATTTAAAGAAGTCTTCAAAGATTAATTAGAGTTTTTACTATTCTGATCTTGAAATTTGCCTAAAAATGCATTTTAAATTACTGAATTTAAATTTTTTTTATGAGAGGAACAAAATTGAAATATACAAAAAGAATTATTGATTAGCCCAGTATTAATTTTTTATTCTTTATTCTTAAAAAGGAGATAAGATAGATATTAGTAGACCAACAATAGGTTGGTAAAAAACTACCCAATAGGTTTATCTAACTTTGACTATACTAATATACTGATTAAATTAAGGTAATTAATTTAATAATTAATTAATCAATGCGAGACCTTAATTAATTCTTACAGTTCGATGATTCTACTCTCTACGTTTCATTTTATCCAATTTCTATACTACAAATAAATTTATTATTTTTCTTCATATTAAATAACTATATAAAGATATAGTTATAAAATTTATATTTTTAAATCCCCTGATAAATATGTTTCCTATATTAAGAGTGTGTGGCTGCTGAATTGCTAGGTGAGGCCAAACCGTGTTGAAAATGTGGATAAGGTTTCAAAGCTTTCATTCAATTATTATTATTATTATTATTATTATTATATATATATATATATATATACTAGTTTATTCGCACGTGTCTCACACGTATAACGTTTGATTATTTAAAATTAAATGATTTTATCCATTGCGGAGATTTTATCTAACGTTTTTATATTTATTCTTAAATTTTTTAAATCTTCTTAAAATTAAACTAATAGAAAAAGAATTACTTGTCATTAATTCTGATGATTCTAATAAGAAATTTTTTTACCATAAATATATTTAATTAATTGTCAACTCTTATATATTAGGAAAAAATAATGAAAATACGATTTTATCTAAAGTAAAAACTCTTATTGAAGGGTAAAAAATTCAAACATTATTTCTAAGATATATATCTTGTCTTATATGCGGATATTATTAATTTTTACGCGTTAAGTATACGAAAATTATTATTGAGAAAATTAAGCAGCGAGATTAATACTTACTACTTTTTTATGTTCTGATATCATTTTGAAATACTATATAATTACGACTTCAACATCGTAAACATTTTGAAATGATGTGCTTTTATTTATTTAATTATATCTTCAATAGATATGCCTGAATTACTTATTAAAGAATCACATCAAGTAGATTGTCTTATTTTTTAAAACCATACGAGTTAAATCTCGATAAATGACAAATAAGGATTATGATAAAGTTAATTTGTATTTTATTCTTAATTAGAGATTTCGATGTGAATATTTTCGATTAAAATCCTCCACTATGAGCTAATTAATATGTAAAGGTATATTTAATAATTAGCCACCAAGAAGTCTCATTCAAGGACCCCTTGCAATGAAAACATGGGCTGCTACTTTTTATCTTTAGTTTCAAGATTGTTATCCGAAACGTTTTCTCAAAAAAAGAAAATTTTATTTTCAAAACTCAAATTCGTAATTTTTTAAGATGAAAAGATATTTATCACTTTGTTATAACGATACAATCATTAATGATCGATTCAAGGTCTGCTCTGAAACTTCACTAATTCAGATTCACGTCGAAAAATGTCAGTTTTGCAATTTTCTAAATACAATTGACTTGGTACAAGATATATAGTCAAGTCAATAAATTTTCTACTACGTGTGTTATAAGTTCAATTTTAGTAGGAAAATTAAATGGTATTTACAATAAGATATTTTCATTTCTTTCACATCACAAATTAATGCATTTAGTCAACTTTTTCTTATATCACTATCTTTAGAGTTAAGAATGTATACATGGTAAAATCTTACCAACAATCATATTATATTTATATCAAATTAATGTAATATATTATGGTCAAGTGATTTAATGAAGTAAAATATATGCTACTTAATTATGATTAATTAATATGAACTCTAAATTTAAACACGTATCATGTATTGACGTGGTGTAAATATAAGTGTGGGTAAGCTTGTTCATGTATTTCAAAATCTTAATAAAATTTAATAGCATCAAAATAAATATTATTGTCACAGGACCCTTTCCGGATATTTTTTTCATATATTCATCATCTCAATTAAATTAAGTTGACTATCACAATTATTTCAACACTCTAATTTTATTTTTTTCAGTAGTCAATTGAAAATTAAAACTATGATTTCAGTCTCCTCGTATGCTCTTTAATTCAATTTTTCAGACATTTTAAAATCAATTTTCTAAAATTTATGATCACATATATTGCTTTTCTTATTTATCAAAATTCCTTTTTTGTTTTAGATTTATGAAAACTAAATAAGTTCCGTTATGATTGCTAAAATATGTGGGGAGATTAATATTTCATGTCAAAAATAAAGTGTTTTTCAAAATTAAATAGTTTAGTTATAGTTAAGATGCCAGTTGATTTGATTTAATCTTGATCTTTAAAAATTAGATTAGACAAGTGTCATTCATCTAGATGTGTATTTGAGAAAATTGCGAGAAAATATATAATGGAAGGACAACTACAAGAAAACCTTAATTGCCCTTAAAAAAAAACTATTTTTATTAAACGCTCCCTGACAAAAGCGACTTCGTATTTAAGGGACTCGAACCCGAGATGACCTCTGATTAAGGATGAAGGAGAAACGGCCAAGTTGATTTATTGCACTCCTGCAAGCTCGAAACATTAGAATTCGAGCCGGAAAATCCTACATCGGGGTAAAGCACTTCCTAACAAAGACGACTCCGATCCAAGACGACTCGAATCTAAAACCTTGATGCAGATACTTGGATTTAGGTTGGCATATCCATTCATTCCCATCAGTCCAAAGGCGGAGCCCCAAAAATTTAATTTATGAATTCTAAACGACAATTCTTTGTACGTGTTTTACTGAATTCTGAATAAATTACAACAATTTAAAAACGTTAGACTAAGAACCAAAGAATAATAAATATCGAAGGCGTAAAAGATCACTATCTTTCTTTTTTGTTTTGGTTTTTTATCCGGTGTCCGGTACCCGCATTGGAACCCGACTAATCCGGATTCGTGCTGGGTAGGGCCCCATTCGGGGGGTAGCGCTCCCAACAGAGTTTTCTTCATGCCCAAGATCGAACCCTCGACCTCTGATTAAGGGTGAAGCAGCCCCATCCGCTGCACCACAACCGATGTCGGTAAAGATCACTATATTTCACGTGATATTGCCCGTATACATTATTAAAAAGGTACAATCTATTATTGCAAAGCTCAACACACATGGACACTAAACAATAAAAACTAGTAGTACAAAAAGACGACAGATAACATTAACTGCATGGCCGACTTATGTTCGTCATGTAGCATTCAGACCAAATAATTCAATGAAATTACGTCGATACGTCCTATATTATAGATAATGTAAGAGACAATTTTGTTTTTTCCTCGAGCAATTTTTAGAATTCTCACCGTTTCAACCTTTCAATTCGCTTTTGACCATCAAATGAAATGCATTCTTACTGAGCCCTTAAAACACTATTTTTGTCGTATGGCTCCTCGCTAGCTAGTTCATGCAAATACTTGGATTTATCGCGCTTAAAAAATATTTTTATTAAGTGCTCCATAACAAAAATGACTCCGTGTTCAAGGGACTCGAACCCGAGATGACCTCTGGTTAAACATGAAGAAGAAATGGCCAAGTTGATTTATTGCGCTCTTGAAAGCTAGACATACTATAGCTAGTTGATGGAAATAATACAAGAAAACATTAAGTGTCCACATTGAAATCCGACTAAATCTGAATTCGCATTG
Organism: Capsicum pubescens; assembly: GCA_030864215.1. NCBI lineage: Eukaryota > Viridiplantae > Streptophyta > Magnoliopsida > Solanales > Solanaceae > Capsicum > Capsicum pubescens. Next base: position 44,809,217 of record CM061538.1, read on the forward strand.
GGAAGTCCTTCCTAACAAAGGCGCGACTCTGTATTCAGGGCGACTCGAATCCGAGACCTCTGGTTAAGGGCTGATGCAGATACTTGGATTTGGATTGGCATATGTAAGAAACTCTGAATCCTTTTCAAGAACCCTAATCTCTTCATCATCACAAGCAATCCACAACTCAATTCCATCTTGCCATGCACTTTCTAGAAACACAAATTGTTGCTTGGATCTCACATGAGCATCAGGCAAATCACCCATATGAGCAATCCATACAGGCTTACCCCATCCAAAATCAACATCATATAGTCCCATATTGCACCAACTTGTGAATCTAAAAATCTTTATATTCTCATTTGTTGACAAACTTTCAAGCACATCGTTGAGTGATTCGAACGCGCCCTCGCTATCTATATCTGTAAGCAAGTAAATAAAAGCGTACGTGATCAAGTAGTAGTTTTCAAGAAGCCCGGTGCACTAAACCTCTCGCTGTACGCATGGTTTGAGGAATTAAGGGGACGATCACAGAGATCTATTGTACATGCAGCCTTACCTAGCATTTCTGCAAAGGCTGTATCCAAGGCTTGAACCTCTGACCTCCTGATCACGTGGCAGCAACTTTACCAGTTACTCAAAGTCTCCCCTTTCTCAAGAGCACCCTCGCTCTAAAATGGGCAGTTATCCCGGTGCACTAAAGCTTCCGCTATACGCATGATTTGGGGAAGGGCACGATCACAGGGATCTATTGTACACACAACCTTTTCTTGCATTTCTGCAAGGGGCTGTTCCCAACGCTTGAACCTGTAACCTCCTGGTCATGTGACAACAACTTTACTAGTTACTCCAAGGCTTCCCTTCTTCAAGAGCACCCTCTAAAATGGGTCACTAGCCCAGTGCACTAAAACACCTGTTATACGCATGGTTTGGGGGAGTGCCTGATCACAGGGATCTATTGTGCGCATCCTTACCTTGCATTTCTGCAAGAGGCTGTTTCCAAGATTTGAACCTCTGACCTCCCGGTCACACATGGCATGGTATGGTAACGTACTTTACCAGCAACTCCAATGCTCCCCTGTTTCAAGAGCAGTAGAGCACCCTCTAAAATGGCCAGCTACCAGCTAGCCCAGTGCAGTACTAAAACTCCCGCAATACGCATGGTTTGAGGAAGGACCCGATCAGAGGGATCTATTGTCCATGCAGCCTTACCTTGCATTTCTGCAAGAGGCTGTTCCCAAGGCTCGATCCCGACAACAACTTCACCAGTTACTCCAACGCTCCCCTTCTTCAAGAGCACCCTCTAATAACATCTTAAAATTCATAAAATCAACTATATATACACACACATACCTTTAATGTTCTCAGGAGTTAATTGAGCAAACACCTCCCTTAGCATCATTCCCAAATCAGGCAACTCCATGCTAACATCTAAAGGATCATAAAATGCAAATGCCAACCATAGAAGGTTCCCAAAAGTTCTCTGAGGCAAAGGTGTCACGACTCGAGGCCTTAGATTAGCTGCATGAGTGATCATCAAAGTTTTTGGTGCAGCGCCATTCGCGAGGGACATAGAGGCTACCGCAATCCTTTTGCATATGAAAGATGTCAATGCTTCTATCTTAGATGGAAAAGGAACACTTTCACTTGATGTATTAGCTTTAAGTGCTTTTATAGCTTTGGAATCAAACAAGAACCTTCTCATTGGTGACTTTGAACCTTGGAAATAGAAGTTTTCGAAATCTTTAATGAACTTTGTTGGTAATGATTGTATAGGAGGGAATAGTGACATTGCTGATGTGAAATCTGGATGTAGTTCTTTGTCACCTTCACCATGGCTTAGCTTGGCCCATGTTTTCAAGAAAGCACTCATTGCTGATGCATCTACAACCTGCAGTTATATATACATGAGATATACATAAATCTCTTCAGTCATTTGTTGCGCCCCGCGCCTACACCCAAGCAGTCGCGGAGCCAAGATTTTCATTAAGAGGGTTCGAAAGTGCACACACGAACTAGCTAAAGGGGGTTCAACATCTACTATATATACATGAAATATACATAAATCTCTTCAGTCATTTGTTGCGCCCCGCGCCTACACCCAAGCAGTCACGGAGCCAAGATTTTCATTAACGGGGTTCGAAAGTGCACACACGAACTAGCTGAAGGGGGTTCAACATCTACTATATATACAAGTCTGGTATGTAGTGGCAGAGCCAGGATTTCCATTGAGGGGGTTCGTAAGTAAATATACGAACTAGTCGAAGGAGGTTAACATCTACTATATATGCATAAAAAATATTTTCAACCATGTAAAATAGTTTAAAACAAAATAATTTTTGGTCGAAGGGGATTCGAATGAGCTCCTGGAGCAAATGCAACTCCGCCCCTGCTGGTATGACAACTTAAGGTGGATATGGCCAAAAAAAATTAAAAAAAAAATAGTTATGTCTTGATTTTTTGAAATGACAACTATTTTGGACCATCATTATTCAGTAAGGACGACAAGTAAAATGGACCGGAGGGAGTAGTACTACTATACAAACTAGTACACTCTCTTAATAATGTCCGAAAAAGAATGTTACGTACCTTTTATAACTAAAAATAATTTAACTTTAAAATTCTTCCTTTCCTCTAAATGAAATGATTTTTGGCCTCACAGATGCCTTCAAAGATTTATTTGCGATTACACCTTTCTTTCTTAAACTTTGTGCATACTCAAACGATATCTATAAATCAGAACGGTGAGAGTAGTATCTATCTATCTTTCTGTCTATCTAGCTATCTATCTATCTATCTATCTGTCTGTCTGTCTATATACATGTCTATATGTATGTATGTATGTATGTATGTATGTGAGTGTGTGTGTGTATATATGTATATATAAAGATAGAGGAAATTAAAACCTTATGAAGTATGCAAACTCCAATGGCAATTCCCCCACATAAAAATGTGGTGGTTTGGATAGCAAGAAGAGGTTGATTACAACTTGGCTCTAAGCAATTGCCTTTGCATGGAAGAAACTTGTTAAGGAATGAAATATTAGGATTTTCAAGAAACTTTGAGAGATCAAAGTTTGCTTGGGCTTCCATGTATAGAATTCCCTCATCATTACACTCAATGGAGTTTACATCTTTCAATCTACCGCCAAGAGGGTAGTAATAACTCAGAGTTTCAGACAGAGATTTCTTCAGAACGTCGTGGTGGTGGTGGTGGTGGTTGACATTGTAAAAGAGAATGATTGGGATGTATGAACATGGAGAAAATTGATCTAAGAAGGATATTTTGTAGTTCCTCAAGTGTTGAGGAGTTGGTATAGAAGGTTTGATACATTCTTTGGAAAGAACTTTAACATTCATATTTTTATCAAATGTTGTCATAATATGATAATAATCATAGTCTATTGTGTGGCCTATTTAAGGATATATTGAGATGTACGATGAGGTGCTCGTTGGCTAAGTTAATGTTGGGGCCCTAAAAAGGCAGTGGCGGACCTAAGATTTAATGAGGGGTCGTGGTCAGGTGCTCAGGAGGTTCGAACATACATATTGATTAGAGGCGGAGCCACTTTATGGCTAGGAGTTTCATCCGAACTTTCTTTGACGAAAAATTATACTATTTAGACATAGTTAAAAAAAATAAATTATGTATATATATATAGTTGACGTTCAACCCCTTCGACTAGTTGGTGTGCTTCATTCGATTTTGAACCCCCCTTAGTTAAAATTCTAACTCCGCCAATGATATTGACGTCCAAAATTTTAAGGTTCAGCCTGAAAACCAAAGCACTCAGATATCTTCTTGGTTTAAAGAATGCTTTTTAAAATCTTAAACCAATTTTTATACATTTTTAAATATAATTATGCCGAATTTGCACCTTAAAATAGCATATATGTTTGCACATGGTAAAAAAAAAAAATTATCATTCTTTGGAGAGAACTTTAACATTCATATTTTTTTTATTAAATGTTGTTATAATAATCCTAGTATATTGTGTGGCCTTTTTAAGGATATATTGAGATGTACGATGCGGTGCTCGTTGGCTAAGTTAATGTTGGGGCCCTAAAAAGACAGTGGCGGATCCAGGATTTAATTAGGGGTCGTGGCTAGATGTTCAGGAGGTTCGAACATACAATACATATTGACTTCCAAAGTTTTAAGATTTCGCTGAAAACCAAAGCAGGTACGAGTGCTTTTATCTGTATCTACGTCTGTAGTTGCTTGTTCGCGGCGTTTCGGTGATGTCTTTGATATCAAATAGATAGTTTATAGTATTACCGTGTGGTTGTTTTGTTTTCTTTATTGTCTAGCGGTGTGTCTCCATTTTTGCTATGTACTTTTATGTTTTTCGTTTGTTTGTTTGTTTGATTATACTGTTATCTATCCTGAGCTGTGAGTCTATCGAAAACAGCCTCGCTACTTCATCTGAGGTAGTGGTATGGACTGCATACACTTTAGCCTCTCCATATTTCGCTTTGTAGGAATACACTATGTCGTTGTTGTTGCTGAAAACCAAAGCACTCAGCTACCTTATTGGTTTTAAGGGTGTTTTTTTAAATTCTATATCAATTTTTATACATAGTTTTATATAATTATATCTAATTTATATCGAGTTTACGCTAAAATAGCATATACGTTTGCACTGCACATGGTAAAATAATGCCTATATTTTTAATACAAGGTAGGGAGGTTGGTGACCAATCTTTTGTGGCAATTCATATTTCATTCATTGCATGGAAAAGTTTTAATTAAAACTCTCTTTTAAGTATATACCCTTTTTACCTAAATAATTTAACATTTTTGGTTTGCATGTTGGTCAAGAAAAAAATTAACTAAAGACTAATTTAACTAAATTATCTTTATTTATTATTTATCTTTGTTTAACACTTAATATTTCTCCATATTTGTAATTAAGGATAAAGATGAAAACAAATAAATAATTATGTCTTAATTTTCGAAAATAACATGTATTATATATGAAATACAGTATCTGTTTTTACTAAAAATAACAAGTACTATTTAATAACTCAAAAAATATTTACAATAATTATAGCCACCGAGAAGTCTCATTTACGGACCACTTGCAATTACTATAAATGTGCTACCACTTTTTTATTTTTATTATTTCGAGGTATCTATTTGTTTTAGGATTCGATTATTTTAAATTCGTGTCAAAAAAATTTATTTTGAGGATAAAATGCTTTTTGTCAAAGGAAAATTTCATTTTGAAAACTCGAATTCAAAATCTTAATTTAATTAATTGAAACTTAGGCTGAGTAGGTTAATTAGGTGCTTATGTTTGTTTATTCTGAAGACTTCTTAGTGAATTGCAAATGATTCGACCGTTACTGCAACTATCGTTGTTGTTAGTGTTGGGCTATTTGCTCATTAAAGTGGTATGTGAATTGAGTTCGAAATATCGTGAGTCGGTTTAAATTTCAGACTGTATTTATTGTGGACGTTAAAGCATTGAGAGGACAATTGTGTGATGGGTTTTATTGGACACTTATTGTTGACAACTGTTTAAACAAAAGTTTCATTAAAAGAAATTTATAGCTATTTATTTGGCTACATTTTATGGCAAAAATTACAATTGATAGAAATATCACAAAAAACTATATATAGCAATGAATTTAAACATCCAATTTCAATTTAAAAAAAAATAGACTCTTGAGTATGGTCTTGAGCACTTCATTATTTACAAATTAACTCAACAAATTTTAATTTTTAAAATTAGCAATTCCACTAATATTAATGACTAAAAATGAAAATTACAATATAAATCAACCACAACTTTATTATACTATATACAAAGTAGATTCAAAATAGAAATTTATAGCAATTCTTTTTCAATATAAAGTGGAGATTTACAAATAAAGTTAAACAACATTACCTTAAATCATATTTTTGTTAGATGACAATAATAAGAAGAATTAGATGGAATAATTTTAAAGAAAAAAAGGTTTTTGCCCTAGACCCCCAAAATTTTAAAGTCCAAACAATTTCTAATAGTGAATTTCTTTTTTCATTTTCTTCTTAGATAATTTTGAAGCTATTCTATAATAAAATTAAAGTATATATATATATATATACTTATTTATTTTTGAAAAAGAAGAAGAACTACTAGTAGCGTTGTATGTTGAGGTAAGATCGTTTTACATTTAACACCATGCTAACAAGGTAAAATTTAATAACTAAAAAGAAAATCCAAATTTAATTTTTATTTTATTATATTGGACATCTGACATTAATAATTAGAGATGTCTAGATGATATCTTTTAAGTTGAACTGTTTAACTAACACATTGTAGATGAGTTACTTGTTAGGCTAAGACTTAGGGCTGTCAAGTGGGCTGGGCCGGGCCAACCCGGAACTGGCCCTATAAAATTAACCGGGTTGTGGGCCGGGCCGGGTTGGGGTTAAGTGGGTCGGGCCGGGCCGGGCCCAACAGTAAAAAATTTAAAAATCACCTTAACCCGGCACACTTAACCCAACCCGGTCAAATTCACCTAAACCTGGTCAAACTCGGTTAAAAATTCGACCAAACCCGATCAAAATTTTTTTTAAAAAAAATTCAATATACACAATATATACCCACCTATATACATTTTAAATACGTTAAACAATATATATACACTATATATATAGTATATACTACATTAGAATTTAAAAAATATAAACACAATTACACATATATACGACTATACGTACTACTTTAAATAAAACATATACTACAATATATATAAGTATATATATATTATAAAGTTATATACTAATTTATAAAACATATACGCATGTATACATTAAATATACATGTCTATAGAAGATATATACACAAATATATGCACCATTCAACATATATGTATTACTTTAAGTAAAACATATACTACAATATATGTATACACTACAATGTATATATATAGTTATATACTAATTTATAAAATATATACGCATGTATACATTAAATATACACGTCTACAAAAGATATATACACAAATATACCCACTATTCAATATATATGTACAACTTTAAGTAAAACATATACTACAAAATATATATATATATATATATATATATATATATATATATATATACTACAATATATATATAGTTATATACTAATTTATATAACATATACATATGTATACATTAAATATACACGTCTATAGAAGATATATACACAAATATACGCACCATTCAATATATATGTACTACTTTAAGTAAAACATATACTACAATATATGTATATACTACAATATATATATAGTTATATACTAATTTATAAAACATATACGCATGTATACATTAAATATGCACGTCTATAGAAGATATATACACAAATATACGCACCATTCAATATATATGTACTACCTTAAGTAAAACATATACTACAATATATATATATATATATATATATATATATACTACAATAAATAATAGTTTATATAATATATACACATGTATACATTAAATATATACGTCTATTGAAGATATATACATATATATACTACAATATATGTAGTTATATACTAATTTATAAAGCATATACGCTTGTATACATTAAATATGCACGTCTATAGAAGATATATACACAAATATACGCACCATTCAATATATATGTACTACCTTAAGTAAAACATATACTACGATATATATAGTTATATACTAATTTATAAAGCATATACACATGTATACATTAAATATACACATCTATAGAAGATATATACACAAATATACGCATCATTCAATATATATGTACTAGTTTAAGTAAAACATATACTAAAATATATGTATATACTACAATATATATATAGTTATATACTAATTTATAAAACATATACACATGTATACATTAAATATATACGTCTATAGAAGATATATACAAAAATATACGTACGCATCATTTAATATATATGTACTAATTTAAGTAAAACATATATTACAATATGTATATATACTACAATATATGTATAGATAGTTATATACTAATTTATAAAACATATACACATGTATACATTAAATATATACGTCTATAGAAGATATATACACATATATACGCACCATTCAATATATATATACTACTTTAAATAAAATATACTACAATATATATATATATATAGTTATATACTAATTTATAAAATATATACACATGTATACATTAAATATATACGTCTATAGAAGATATATACACATATATACGCACCATTTAATATGTATGTACTACTTTATACAAAATACACTACAATATATATACACTACAATATATACACACACTATATATAGTTATATACTAATTTATAAAACATATACAAACGTATACGTTAAATATATACTACTTTAGAAGATATACACACACATATAGATACTATTCAATATATGTACAACTTTAAATAAAATATACTACAATATATATACACTACAATATTTACACACACTATATATATAGTTATATACTAATTTATAAAACATATACACTACAACTTCGTAACATATACACTGTACAACATATATACGTCTATAGAAGATATATACACATATATACGTTCATTCAATATATATGTACTACTTTAAATAAAATATACTACCATATATATTTACTACAATATATATATACTACAATTTATAATTATATATATAGTTATATATTAATTTATAAAACATATACACATGTATACGTTAAATATACACGTTTATAGAAGATATATATATACACATATATAAATTAATAATACTTGATAGTAAATTAATAATATATTAAAACTAAGTTATAGTTAAATCCAATTTCAAAAAAAAAAAAAAAACTTAGTCGGGCCGGTTAACCGGCAGACCCTAACTGGGCTTGGTCCGGGCTGAGTTAACCGGGCCCAAATCAATAAAATAACTGGCCCGGGACCCGAAATCCTAAAGCCCTAGGGCTTATCGGGCAGATTATGTAAGTGGGCCGGGTCAGCCCAGCCCGTTTGACACCCTTAGGCTAAGTTTTGAGTTTTGGTTTATGTATCATAGCTAAAGAAAAAGAATTATACCCTCATTTGTTGATTTTTAGGGGAAATCAAATAAATTAACTATATATATATATATATATATATATATATATATATATATATATATATATATATATAACTATACTTCCTAAAATATATGGGACTTTTAAAATATAAATATATGGGACTTCTAAAATATATGATAGGAGAATTAATTAATTTTTTCCTTTCTGTAGTTCAATTAGAAAAATACACCTAAAATAGGATTCTATTAGGAAATACTTTTATAAATATTGAGATGTACGTTAAACTAGAGAACAAACTGATTTGCATATTGGGAGACTATGATTGATGCTCATCTAACTTGATTCGATTGCATGTCTAGATTGATGGATGCTTGATTTTCTAACCCTCAACTTGCATAATAGAATTCAACATTTGTTTATATATATATATATATATATCTTCTTTCTTTTCATTCAAAATCATTCTTTAGGGTCAAAATTTTCGCTCAGATAAGAATTAGTTGGATCAAAATCAAAGCTTTGTGATCACTATTATATATATTTTTATAGTTTACAGGTCGTGGATGAATGTTGGTTAGCTTTGAAGAATTTCTTGTGTAAAGATTAGGTTTAATTGTATTGTTTTGATATCTTTATTGTCTAATTGTTTTATTTTAATTTACAGATGCTATATAAATGTGGGTCGGCTTTGAATTTTTTTTTTAGGTAAAGGTTTGGTTAAATTGTATTATCGTAATATCTCTATTAGTTTGTTATTTTGTGGTAGTTTATAGTTCGTAGATGAATCTCGATCAGCTTTGAGAATTTTTTGTGTTTAAAATTTAAGTTTAATTTTATTGTTTTGATATCACTTTTATCGTATTATTTTGTTGCAGTTTACAGGTGATGGATAAATGTTGGTTGGCTTTAAGGATTTTTTTTTTATGTAAAGGTTAGGTTTGGTTGTATTATTTTTGTATCTCTATTATCGTACTATTTTTTATTGTTTACAGGTGGTAGATGAGTGTCGAAAGACTTTGAGAAAATTTTCGTGTGTAAAGATTAGATTTAATTGTATTATTTTGATGTTTCTATCATTGTATTATTTTGTTGCAATTTATTGATGGTAGATGAATATCGATCGACTTTTAAAAATATTTTTGGTAGAGATTAGGTTTAATAAATAAATTCTCCATGTTTATATACTCAAAAGTTATTAAATTTAATTATTATATTCATCTTTATTATTTAAACAATTATCCTATTTAATGTAATATTTGAACTCATGGTACACGCAAGACGCGTACACCTAAACTAGTATATATATATATATCAACCTCGCTTCCTACCATGTCAGTACAAACTCGACCTTCGGGAAATGGTCCAACACAAAGAACGCGGTGGTCCAGACATCAGCAGCTATAACTGCGTACACTAAGATACATCTTTACCCCTACATCTCTTGAGATGATTGTTATTACACGAACACGAACTCCGTTGTGCTTGGTACTGATTTGTTGGGGGGGGGGGGGTAAGCCAATAAAGAGAGGTGGTCTAAAATGCTATAGCGACCCATCGAAAGAGCTAGACAAATAGGAGAAAACCGTACTATTGTGAAAAGGAAAGCGTCACGCTTGGGCTGTGCTCTCGGGGATACATATGTATATATATAAATTTTTTTTTTTACACAAGCCAATATGCACTTAGTCACGGCATTAGAGCAAAGACTGTCTCTTTTTTCTTGAAAGTTTATGGTTAGCTAGAATTGGAAAAAAAATTAAATATAAGATTTATCAAAATATATATATACGTGAAGAATTGAACTTCTTATATACATATTGATCACTTCCAAATTGAAAAGAATCCTAAACTTCAAAAGAAATTGAAAAGATATAATACATATCTTTACATTCTTGATTCAACAAAACACAAGTTTAACGGTGTCAAGTGTATTTTTCGAATGCATCAATTAATTTCACGAGTTACCTTCTGTACACCATCAATATAAGTACCAGAACCAGATAACTCTGTCCATCGTGACTTGAACAAAGAATCTAAAACATCACTTTTCTCATCATTACTTGTCTATATATATATATAACAAAAGAATTTGACAGTTCCAACCTCAGCATAGCAAAAAAAGCCATCTACCATTTCAATCATCATAAGTGCGGGGATCTGTATTTGTTAGCATCGTAATCAGGAGGTATCTCATCGCCTGCAAAATATTAGAAAAAAAAAATAAGTATAACAAAATTATCTCGTCACGAGTTACCTTCCATACACCATCACTATAAGTATCGAAACTAGATAACTCTATCCATCGTGACTTGGACACTGAGAAAGAAATCACCCTATAACTTATTCATCTTTCATGCAACATCAAAAAGAATCTTCTACTACCAAAGGATGTCTCGTACAATCATGAACAAGAGAATGTAGAATCTTGAAACCACAATTGAAATGGGTGCAATCTCAGAGGGCAGTTTATGTATTAATCCTAAATTAAAGCAAAATACTACCCTACCATAGAACCCAAGGTATTCATCATCAAACATAACAAGAATCATAACATCACACCACTATCTATCTCCAGTGTTAGCTTGTAACACAAATAACATCATTATATTCTCAGAATAAGTACGAGACTAAAAGACGTTCCCTTGTCTTAGTAATAACACAAGTAGACAAAACTGGTCTTAACAAGAATCAGAAGATATCTATCTCATCACTTGCCATCTAAGTATAACAAAGATCAAAACCAAAGTAGGGTTGACACAAAACAAATTCAAAACATCATTTTTCTCATAATAACTTGTCCGTATATAACAAAAGAATTTGACAATTCCAACCTCAACATAGCAAAAAGAGCCATCTACCACTTCAATCGCCAAAACTGCGGGGGATTATATGTTCCAACCTGTGAACATAGCAAGAAACATTGAACCAGAAAATACAGACCTTTCTTTCGCGAAACACAAGCGTACGCAAACCTTGCCCCTAACTTGGGAGGAATTTGGAAGATGAAGTCGGTCCACCCATCCACCCCTTTTCAAATGACATGTATGGTTCGACGCTAAATCCCCGCAACAGCATAACCAGCGTATTCCCACAAAGTGGGTTATGGGATGGTAAAGTGTAAGCAGTCCATACTGCGAGTGGATACCCTCAAAAACCAAAGGTATATATATATATATAATATAAGTAGTAACAGGCTAGCTAAGGTAAGTTACCTTTAAGCCTGCAAAAGTCCACCTCATATTTTTCTCCCATACCTGTGCTTGAAATCCTAGGCAACGAATGTGATATTATACAATATCCCTCCTAGAATTTTCACAAATTTGTAATCTCGACCCTGAATTGAATATCTCAATCAATCAATCAATCAATTACAAACAATTGAATGGGGATATACGTACGGACATAAGCTTACCTTGTCAGAATTGTATTTGTCAATGGCCAATTGTCAGATTTTAAAATGATAAAAGAGAACAAAAAAGGGTAAAACATATGGAAAAGTTAAAATAAGTTGAGTTGATACTAATATTTTAGAATAAATATTATGAACTTAAAATAAATTTTTTATTTTATTTGTTTTTATTATAGAAAACTCCTAATTGATATCATTAATTCAAAATATGTAAACTATAAGATAATCACGACATTATAGAATCTTATCTTTCTAAGATTCTAAAAAAAATTTAAAATTTAAAATTTTGAATTTGAAATACATTATTCCTTTTTTAAAAGAAAAAATAAATTTCATTATTCTAAAATTAGAAATCCATAATTGAAGAGTTCAATAGACTTTTACTATCCCAATAATAATAATAATAACAATAACAATAACAATAACAATAACAATAACAATAGTAATAATATCCATTTAGAACTCTTTTACAATTTTTCAAGTTTATCCTTTAAGATATTGTAACCCCACCCAACCTCTTATTTAAAATTTTGAAATATAGTTTCTTTTTACCCAAATCAATATGTCAACCGACAATATAAATGGGATGTATTTCATTCTTTCTCTCTTTCTTTGCTATTTAAATAACTTCTTCTCCCTCTTTTTTTTTTTTTTTTTTATAATTCAATTTATTTGCTTTCTTCAATGCCTACAATTTCATTCATGTGTAATTTTGTGGTTTAAATATATATATATATATATATATATATATATATATATATATATATATTGATTTGTTTAATCGAATCAAATATTTGTTTTTTTAATTGTCATTATATTGATTAATTTGCTCGCAGATTACAAAAATGGCTTGACATGAAGTATACTGGGAGAGTCATATTTATATGTGACAACAACAAATAATTAACTCTTTTATGTGATTTACTTTATTATTATCGGTAACTAAAGTTGCATTAAACTTTATAAGAAAGTATGAAAAATTGTGAAAACATATTGATTTCATTTGGTAACTACATCAAAATTTGTTACTGTGGTAAATTATATGAATTTGATTGTTTTGTTCAGGAAAGTATATGTTGAATTGATCAAATTTCAAACTTTGAAGATCTTAAATGGAGGTACGACATTAGTTTTAAAAGATTCATGAAAGTAAGATGTTCAATGGAATATTGTATGAAAAGATTTGTTATGTGAAATATGTTGAAACTTTACTGAATCGAAAAAGTGATATATACTTGAAATGTATCATGAAAATATATTTTAAAAGTTTAAATTTTTGTTGTGTGCTGTTATGTTGTTATTGTTGTTTATAATTAGATAATTACAATTATCTTTTGGTACTGATGTAACTAGAAAATTTTAAATTTCTATATATGATGTATACAAATATCTCATGAATGGTCGAACCTTTTATTTTAAGATAATATTATTTAACATGTTTGAAGTATTATTAAGACGATCAGACAAAACTGATAGGATCGAAATAGAGTGACGAGTATTGTAAGAGGTAGGGGAATTATTGTGGGTCAGGTATGGATATTATGAGAGGTAGGGGGATTGTGGTGGTCTGGGGTAGGAGGTGGGCTAGGTGGTGGGTGGATGTATGTGGATGATGTTTGGGGATGTGGAAGGAAACTTTATGAAAAAAAAATAATTGGGTTTAATTTAGGGTTAGGGTGGGGTGGGAGGTAAAAAGAAAAATCTATAAAAGAAAATTAAAAAGCTTTTTTTTTGGGTGAGGGTTGAGGGTGGGGGAAGATGTGTTGGATAGGGGGTCGAGACGGATGGCGGGGTTAGAGGTGGCGTAAGAAACTTTTTCAATAAAAAATTTAAAAGTAAAAAAAAAAAAAAAGGGTGTGGATGGGGTGGGCAAAGGTGCGGGATGGGTGATTTTGAAAGTAACATGAGAGCTTTTAAATCAAACAATGAAAAAACTATGAACAATAAGTATGAAAATTCAAAAGAAAATAACAAATTATATGTTCTTAAATTTTTAATTAAGAGTTGTAATATTTAAAATTTGAAATTAGAAGTTTTGTAATTGACACAACAAAGATTTTTAGTATTTGAAATGAAATTAAATCATATTTTGTTTATATAAAAAATGTAGTTAGTAGTTGAAGTTGAATTGAGAAAGCAAAAAGCCGAAAATTTGAAATAGAAGAAAAGAAATATAATTATATCTCTTAATTTATTTAAAATACAAAGGTAAAAAACCAATAATAAAATTAATAATTATTTAATATTTAATATTTTATTATTTTTAGAAATCAGTTAATGAAATATGATTGAAATAAATACTAATATACTTTTTTATAAAAATATTTAAAATAATTATAACGTAATTAATTATCATGTATCAATTCTAATTTCATATTCACAATTGTTTTTAATATTTCATTATCTTTGAAATCTGTTAATATTATATAACAAAAATTAATTAAATTTATAATCTAAAAGTAAATAAGTTAATATTTTTTAGTAAATATTTTTAAAAAAAATATTCCGCGCATCGCGCGGGTACTTATACTAGTCATATATAAACAGAGACTCAAATTTGACTTAACTAACAAGTACGCACTCTAATATTAAGAATGCACATCTCGAAACATTTTATTTTAATCTCAACTGACGATTACACACTCCAATTCATCCTTTCTTTATCAAGTGGACACCAGTCGCAAACGTGTCATATAAATTTAGAAGATCCATAAGGATTTTTTTAGGGATAAGTCGGATTGTTTAATTGACGCATGACTAGATGCACATCATACTTAAACTGGAGTGTTTATAGTTGCCAATTAACATCAAGTTTAAGTAGGCGTTTGCAGAGGCGGCTCAAGCACATTGATGGCCTAAGGCGAAAATTAAACGGAAACATCGATGAAATGCTCAAGGAGCATGAGAAACAAAATCAGCAGGCTGTCCGTAAAGCCCATCTTGAGAGAAATAAGATAAAAAATAAACACATGCACAATGGGCAGAAGTAATCACTCTTACGCCATAAGAGCAATGGTCGGTGAATTGTAGAGGAAGAAGATGCAACTTTTTGATGTATTAAAATAAAATAGTTTTAACGTATGACAAGTTATAACTGATTTAAAGCCTCCGTTTAATTTTCGCCGTAGGCCATCAATGTACTTGATCCGCCTCTGCAAACGCCTACTTGATGTTAATTGGCAAGTATAAACGCTCCAATTTAAGTATGATGCGCATCTAGTCATGCGTCAATTAAACAATCCGACTTATCCCTAAAAAAATCCTTATAGATCTTCTAAATTTATATGACACGTTTGCGACTGGTGTCCACTTGATAAAGAAAGGATGAATTGGAGTGTGTAATCATCAGTTGAGACTAAAATAAAATATTTCGAGATGTGCATTCTCAATATTAGAGTACGTACTTGTTAGTTAAGTCAAATTTGAGTCTTTGTTTATATATTACTAGTATAAGTACCCGCGCGATGCGCAAATTTCTTTTTTTTTAAATATTTACAAAAAATATTAACTTATTTACTTTTAGATTATAAATTTAATTAATTTTTGTTATATCATATTAACTTATTTACTTTTAGATTATAAATTTAATTAATTTTTGTTATATCATATTAACAGATTTCAAAGATAATGAAATATTAAAAAAAATTGTGACTATGAAATTAGAATTGATACATGATAATTAATTATATTATAATTATGTGGGCAATGCGATTTTATTAAATTTAAATCCGTACGTAATTCGGATTATATTAAATTCAAAATATATTAGTCCCAAATAAATATTGTGGATTAATATAATTGGATTAATTATTTAAGTCCAAATATGTATGGATTTAATTAAAGTCCATTTTTTATTGGGTTAGTCCATTAATTTGGGCTACAAATGATGAGCCCATTTTGCTAAGCCTAATATATTGTCATATTCTAGAAGCCCAAATAAGCGCCACGTGTCAAATGATGTGGCATGCCAAGTGATGTTGGGCGTATTTACACGCCTAAACACCATAATTTACCCATATTTTAGGCTAAGCTTTGAGGATAAAATATATAATTCCTGCACTTTTAGTCCTTTTTCCTGTAAGTGAGCTAACCAACGTGATTAGCAAATTTTCAGGAATAAATGATGAAGATTTCAGCATTTTATGGACTGTTGGACGCCAAAGGAAACTTCACGTGAGAAGGAAGGCAGCTTCAAGAAGCTTGTGGACTGAAAGTGATGCATGGAGAACTTGTCCCGGGCAAAAACAGCATTTCTAAAGACTTGGGGGATCAGCAGTAACTTAGTAGGATTAGGACAAGTATGCAGTAACCCAGTAGGACTAGGACAAGGATAAAAACCCTATTTCAGTAGGACTAGGACAAGGATGTTATAAAAACCCTATTTGCTGAATTTTTCAGCAAGTTTTTTATTATTCACTCATTCATTAATTCAAGTCTTTTTCATTCGACTTTTGCTCCTAATTCACGTTACAATATTCTGTAAGTCTAACACAGAGAACTCAGCTCTCTTGAGAAGAACGGCTAGGGCAAAACGTTTGAGAGCTTTTGACGCCATATCACTTCCATCGCCAAGATTATTCTAGGTTGTGGTATGATGATTATATCTATTGTGATTTCCGTTGCACTCATGAGTAGCTAAACTTCTCTGTTAGGGTTATGAAAGCCTTATGATATACTATCTATTGCTATGAGTTTGTGAATTCTTGATACGTATGCTGCTTATATCATTACTCTCTTCATCTTAATTGAATTCTTGTGGTTGCAAACATATAGAATACGCCAGTATAGCATTAACTTATTCGAAAGAAAAGTTACATGTCTGGAAAAGAGAGAATGACAAGGAAATAGGGCTACCAACCCCTGTTTAAAAGTTAGTGTCGTAACTGGATTAACCTCTTGGAGAATTCGTACCATTAGTATACGCTTTAAGCTCGAAAGAGTTAAAGTGATATAATCCTTGATGGTCGAAAGACACTAGGATTTACCATAGAATACGAATCTCTATAAGCGCATGCATGTCTGAATTCCGCATAACTCATAGCCAATAGATACGTAAAACTCATAAGGTGGACATAACCCTAACTTACAATTCTCATTGATTAAAACCTACTACATATTCCGTTTTTTCTTTGTTACTTTGATACTCTTAATTCACGCTACAATTAAATCCCCCTTTTTTTTCCATAGAATTTTCGATCAACAGTCTACTAATCGTTGCATACTTAGTGACTAAGTATTCCCTGTGGGATTCGACACCCAACCCAGTTGGGTTCTATATTTGACATCGACCGCTTACACTCTTACGAGAGCTGTAGTTTGAGCGTTATCAAATTTTGGCGCCGTTGCCGGGGAATACAGTTGTCAACTAAGTTTGTGATAGTTACTAGACCCTTTGGTCAAAGATTCTTGAATTTTACTTTTAGTTGTTGTTTTTGTTTTATTCAGGTTTGCTTGAGTGCATGCCAAACACTCGAAGTTCAGGTCAACCGTTATTACCTATCAATCCTGAACCACAACTTATTGGCAGAATGGATGCACAACGTGACATTGAAAGAAGGGCTGCTCAACAGGAGCAGGCTAGATTAGCTGCGTTGGCAGCTGCTCAAGTGCATCAACAGAATATTGATAACCCAGGTCGGGCAACAAATCCTGATGATGAGGACCTGGGTGATGATGAGTTACTTAATCCACGGCGTGCAGATGAGGTGGCAACACCTATACACAGGAGAGATCGTCAAACTAGAATGAGACCTGACCGCCGAGCTGTGCAGGTTCCTTTTGATGATGATGATGACGATCTGGATAGAGCTGGTGCCACAGGGGCTATTATTCCTCCACCCTTGGCACCCGGAGCTAAGTTCAATATCACTAGCACCATGATTCAGTTATTGCAGCTCAAGGGGTTATTTGGTGGACTCGCAGGAGATGATCCGAATATGCATCTGATCAACTTTATTTCAACATGCAAGTCGTTTGACAATCCAGGAGTTGGGCAGAATGCAATTCGGCTGCGCTTATTTCCATTGTCTCTGTCTGGGGAGGCAACTCTATGGTTGAACGGGCTAACTCCTGATTCTATTACTAATTGGAGGCAACTGAAAGACGCTTTCCTAGAAAGATTCTTTCCGCCATCTAAGAGAGCCCAATTACGGGATGAGATCAGCAATTTTCGACAGCTTCCAACTGAAGCTCTCCACGAAACATGGGAGAGGTTCAAGAAGAAGCTTATGCGGTGCCCAAACCATCAGATGACGAATATCCACTTGATGGAAATATTATATAGGGCTTTGAACTCGGTGACAAAGCCAGTGGTTGATAATGCTGCAAGAGGGCCATTCATGGACCTTACTTTTCTTGAGGCAAATGATATGCTTGATCGTATGACAAAGCAGAGTAGAGCTTGGCATACCAGGGATTCTGAG
The DNA here is from genome assembly GCA_030864215.1 of Capsicum pubescens. NCBI lineage: Eukaryota > Viridiplantae > Streptophyta > Magnoliopsida > Solanales > Solanaceae > Capsicum > Capsicum pubescens. The sequence goes on from CM061538.1 coordinate 44,828,037, forward strand.
GTAGCAAGCTCTACCGTATCTATTGGCTTGACTGCAGAGCAGAGACGAAGACAAGAGGAACGTGACCAGGATATGGCTCACATGAAAACGCAGATGGATCTTCTTACCAAGCATTTATTATCAGGAAAGACCAAAAAAGTCAAGGCTGTGGTGTCACAGGGAAGAGATGAGTCAGATTCTGAGGAGGAAGCAAACTATTTGAATAATCAGGGGGGTTTTCGAGGCAATGCCCAAGGAAACCAAGGTCGGATCTATTATGATAAATCTGGATACAAGGACCGCGATCAAGGTAGTTGGAAGAATAAGACTGACAGGAGTGGCTTGTATATTCCTCCTGGAAATCGTGAGGCCGCGGCATCGGGTTCGGGGAAGATGTCTATGGAAGATATGATGGCAAAGCTGCTGAAAGGAGTGGAGGCAACTAATACGGGAGTGAATGAGGTGAAGAACGATTTGTCTTCAATAAATCAATTGGTTGACTCGCATTCTACTGCAATAAAGCAACTAGAGCAGCAATTGAGTCAACTTTCAGCGGCATTAAATCAAAGAAAAGTTGGAACACTACCTAGCGACACAGTGCAAAATCCAAGGAATGATGGATCGTTTATGGCTATCACCACCCGAAGTGGTAAAGTATTGGAAAATCCATCCAAAGGCAAGCAGGTGGTTGATGATATAGAAGATAATGAGATCATTGCAGAACCAAAAGATGTCGAAGCAGCTGATGAGGTTGTTCGTGACGTCACCTCTCAACGTCCACAGCCTGAAAAGATCGCCGAACTGAAGCAAAATGAAAAAGAAGAGGTGGAGAAAACTATTCCCCTTCCACCACCACCTTTTCCTCAGAGATTGAAAAAGAAAGCTGACGATACCAGGTTCAATAAGTTTATGACTATGTTGAAGCAGCTAACTATTAATGTTCCTTTGGTCGAGGCACTGGAACAAATGCCTGGGTACGTAAAATTTATGAAGGATCTTTTGACAAAGAAGCGGGCAGCAAGTTATGAGTTGACGGATAATGTTCATCATTGCAATGCAATCGCTACCAGATCACTAGTTCAGAAGAAGGCTGACCCCGGTGCCTTCACTATTCCTTGCACTGTCGGATCTTTGAATTTCGCCAAGGCATTATGCGATTTAGGAGCCAGCATCAATTTGATGCCGCTATCTATTTACAGAAAGTTGGGGTTGGGTGATCCTACTCCAACCAATATGAGGCTCGTGATGGCAGATAGGTCGGTAAAATGACCTGTTGGTATTTTATATGATGTATTGGTGAAGGTTTCTTCGTTCATCTTTCCGGCAGACTTCGTTATTTTGGATTGCGAGGTGGATTTTGAAGTTCCCATAATCTTGGGACGCCCTTTCCTCACAACTGGAAGTGTGCTTATCGACTTAAGAGCTAATGAGCTTTTATTTCGGATGAATGAAGAAGTAGTCCTCTTTGATGTATGCAAATCAATGAAGCAACCCAAAGATCTGAATGTGTTCTCAGTAGCTGATGTTTATTTTGATGATGAGAAAGAATTATCCGTAGAGGAGCAGCTTATTGCTGACCCACTGGCGGCTGTGCTTATGAATATTGGGCGTGAGGATGCTGAAAATTATGAAGAAACTATTTGTGCTCTAATAGGAATAGGGTCGTATCCTTATGCTCCCAAGAAGCTGGACCTCGATCTAAAAAATCGGCCTACACCACCAGCTAAACCATCCATTGAAGAGCCACCAATATTAGAATTGAAGGAGCTACCCAGTCATCTAAAGTACGCATTCTTGGGAAGTGGAAACACCCTCCCGGTTATTGTAGCGGCTGACTTAGGCGAGCAGCAAGTTGCAGCTCTCATTGCTGTTCTAAGGAAATACATGAGAGCCATCGGTTGGACCATCGCTGATATTATTGGTATTCCGCCTGGGATATGTATGCACAAGATTCAGCTTGAAGAAAATTGCATACCCACTATTGAGCATCAAAGATGTTTGAATCCACCTATGTAAGAGGTGGTGAAGAAAGAAATTATTAAGTGGTTAGATGCAGGGGTAGTGTATCCAATCTCTGACAGTAAATGGGTAAGTCCGGTACAGTGTGTGCCCAAGAAAGGGGGCATGACGGTAGTTGCAAACGAAAGGAATGAGCTAATTCCACTCAGACCTGTCACAGGGTGGAGAGTATGCATGGACTACCGGAAGCTGAATTCATGGACGCTTAAGGATCACTTCCCAATGCCATTCATGGACCAAATGCTTGATCGATTAGCAGGGAAAGGATGGTTTTGCTTCTTAGATGGTTATTCCGGCTATAATCAGATCTGTATTGCTCCTGAAGACCAAGAGAAGACAACGTTTACATGCCCATATGGTACATTTGCCTTCAAACGTATGCCATTTGGGCTATGTAATGCACCCGCCACTTTTCAGCGTTGTATGATGTCCATTTTTTCTGATATGGTTGAGGACACCTTGGAGGTATTCATGGACGATTTTTCAGTTGTGGGTGAGTCGTTTGAATCGTGCTTGGCGAATCTAAGTATGGCGTTACAGAGATGTGTTGAATTCAACTTGGTGCTAAACTGGGAGAAGTGCCACTTTATGGTTAAAGAAGGTATTGTTCTTGGGCATAAAATTTCCGAAAGAGGAATTGAGGTGGATCGAGCTAAAATTGAAGTCATCGAGAAACTACCACCTCCAATCTCTGTAAAGGGAGTTCGTAGTTTCCTCGGGCATGCAGGTTTTTATCGAAGGTTCATTAAAGACTTTTCCAAGATTACTAGTCCGTTATGCAAGCTTTTGGAGAAGGATACAAAGTTCGACTTCGGTGAAGATTGCTTGAAGGCATTCGAATGCCTCAAAGGGAAGCTAATTGAAGCTCTTATCATTGTAGCACCTGATTGGTCCCTACCATTTGAAGTTATGTGTGATGCAAGCGGAGTAGCTTTGGGTGTTGTACTTGGCCAGAGAAGAGAAAAGTTATTTCATCCAATCTACTACGCCAGCAAGGTCTTGAACGGAGCCCAGAAGAACTATACTGTCACGGAACAAGAGCTTCTAGCAGTTGTTTATGCTTTTGAAAAGTTTCGTGCTTACCTGTTGGGAACCAAGGTGGTAGTTCATACAGACCACGCAACTCTGAGATATTTAATGGCCAAGAAGGACGCAAAACCAAGGCTAATTCGATGGGTATTATTGCTGCAAGAATTTGATTTCGAGGTGAAAGATAGAAAAGGGTGCAAAAACCAAGTAGCTGATCATTTATCTAGACTTGAGACCGAGCATATAGCGCAGCCTAATCTTGAGATTGATGATGCATTCCCCGATGAAGAGATCCTAGCCACGATGATGGAAGAGTTACCATGGTATGCAGACTTTGCGAACTTCGTGGTAAGTAATGTGATGCCTGCGAATCCATCTTTTCATCAAAAGAGGAAGTTCATGCATGATGTAAGACACTACTTCTGGGATAAACCATATCTGTTTCGACGATGTGCGGATGGTGTTATTAGGCGATGCATATCTCATATGGAGGTGCCTAGTATATTGGAAGCATGTCACGCTTCCCAAGTTGGGGGTCATCACGCAGGTGATCGGACAGCAAGGAAAGTATTGCAAAACGGCTATTATTGGCCTTCGATATTTAGAGATGCCTACGAATTTGTGAGAAGATGTGACCAATGTTAGAGACAAGGCACGATTTCGAAGCACCATGAGATGCCCATGTCAAAAATTCTTGAAGTAGAGCTGTTTGATGTGTGGGGTATTGATTTCATGGGCCCATTCGTAAATTCGTTTGGGATGAAATATATCCTAGTTGTTGTCGACTATGTATCCAAATGGGTCGAAGCTGTAGCGCTGGCCGATAATGAAGGAAAGCGTGTTGTAGCATTCTTGAAGAGAAATATCTTCTCTCGTTTTGGGGTACCACGTACCATCATAAGCGATGGAGGATCACACTTTTGCAACAAGCTGTTCAAATCCGTGTTGGTGAAATATGGGGTCAAGCAACATAAGGTAGTCACGCTTTATCACCTACAAACTAGTGGACAGGTAGAGGTTTCTAATCGAGAGATCAAGCATATCCTTGCTAAGACTGTAAACGCTAATAGGAAGGATTGGTCTCGGAAGCTGGACGATGCACTATGGGCTTATAGGACTGCATTCAAAACGCCAATTGGCATGTCCCCGTACCAACTAGTTTATGGGAAAGCTTGTCACTTGCCCATTGAGCTCGAGCATAAAGCATTATGGGCATTGAAACGACTGAATTTGAATTGGGATGATGCCATGAATATGAGATTGGAGCAGCTGAATGAGATGGATGAATTCCGTCTACATGCGTATGAAAGATCAGACTTCTACAAGGAGCGGATGAAAAAGTATCATGATCAACGGATTGTTCAACAAAACTTTCAAAAAGGTGATATGGTACTTCTTTTCAATTCCAGACTGAAGATATTCCCAGGTAAGTTAAGGTCCAAATGGTCTGGTCCGTACAAAATTAGCCAAGTCTACTCGTCTGGAGTAGTTGATCTAGAAGACAATAATGATGTTGTCTTTAAGGTGAATGGCCAACGATTAAAATCATATATCGGTCCTCTTGACTCGATAAAATGCATGGCCACCATCTATCTCGACGAAATCTAAGTACTCGAGGTAACTATGTCGTGCCGCGATAATAAATCAAGCGCTTGGTAGGAGGCAACCCATCGTTTTTAATTGTTTTTGTTGTTTTTGTTTTCCTAGGATTTTGTCAAGCCACGACCAAAACTAAGGCGCTTGATGGGAGGCAACCCATCGTTCTAATTGTGTTTGTTGTTTTTGAATAAGTGTAGGTGCAAGAGGTGTAAAGGAGGAGATTGGTTTCAAATTTTGAGTTGGAAGTATTGCATGTTGAAGGTGGTAAGTTGGGAATGAAGAAGCAAAAGGCTATGAGTTAGGCATTGCCTATGAAAATCTAGGCAACGAACAAGGCAAGGTCTATGCTATGGCCTAAGCTCTCTTAATCTAGAATTCCATAGCATAGGCGCCGCCTATGCCTAACAATGCCATAGAATAGGCGCCGCCTATGCAAAAGCCTTTTGTCTCTGAATCTAGAATGCCATGGCATAGGCGCCGCCTATGCAAAAGCCTTTTGTCTCTGAATCTAGAATGCCATGGCATAGGCGCCGCCTATGCCTAACAATGCCATAGCATAGGCGCCGCCTATGCAAAAGCCTTTTGTCTCTGAATCTAGAATGTCATGGCATAGGCGCCGCCTATGACTATGCCTAACAATGCCATAGCATAGGCGTCGCCTATGCTCAACTAGGCTTTGCAAAAGACGCCGCCTATGCCAAGCATAGGCAAAGCATTAGGCGCCGCCTATGCTCACTTTTTGGTCTCCTAATCCGATTCCAAACGGGTCAAAACCCGACCCAAGCTTGTCCTATAAATAGAACCTTAGTCTTAGAACAAAATTTCATTGCAAACTCAACCTAAGCGCCGCCTACCTCTCCAAAATCTCTCAAAAATTTTCTTTTTGCTCTTTTAACTTTGCAAGAACATCTTCCGAGGCCATCAACCAAGTAAGTACTTCTTTGCTCTTCTTTTATATTTCGTAAAGTACTACACCACTACGCCTATAATAAATTGTTAAATCTTGAAGTAGTGTGGGTGATTTGAATGTGGTTGATTTGTTGTGATACAACTAAGTGAGTGAAAGAATACATATGGGTGTTCTAGGCTTGGTTCCAACCTGAATTTGATTTTGATACACTGTCACACTTTTGCGGAATCGACATGGTTAAGATAATTGCATAATCTTGTAACTCGAAAGCTTGTATGTTTGAATAACTTGTCCATCGAGATGAAAATCATGGTTAACTACAAACATGAGATGTTGTGATTATTTCTAAGCCATAAATTGATACGATATCTATGTAGTAGTTTTGTTCAAAGAGATGCATTAGTCCAAACATGAAAACATAGTTAAGAATACATGAAAAAGAATTGAAAAGGATAGTGAAGATGACAAGAAAAGTATGACTGCGCTGAATATTTGTTGGAACATAACACCTAAATGTAGGGCGATGAAGTCTGAGTAATCGACATCTTTCACTTAATTAAGTTTGTCCCAACAAATTAAGTGTGGGGTAGTGCCACTACTGTTGGTTTGTCGATTGTATCTACCGAGATAAAGCTAACATGACTATTATTTTAATCTCAGGTACAATGGCACCAAAAAGTCGACCCGGAAAAGAAAAAGCATCTACCTCACAGAAAGGCCAGAAAAGGGGAAGAAAAGAGCAAGCTGAATCCTCCTCGCTGCAAATACCTCGACGCATGTACGGGATAAAATGGGTCCTAGAGGAGGAAGGAAAGGAGTGGTACAAGAACAATAAAGTAAAAAAATATGTTCATGTGGAGTTGATACAAAAAGAGAGCCTAGCAAAGAAAGAACCCCGCATTTTGGCTAAAATCATGGCGCTACATCTTGATTTCATTTTCCAAGATATGGGAGAATGCAATCTTGATTTAACGCGAGAATTCTATGCCAATTGGTCCCCAAAGACTACCGGAAGTGAAGTGAAGATTCGGGGCCAAGTCTTGCAACTGAATGCGGAGTTCTTCAACTCTTTTCTGGGTCTTCCATCTGTGGATCCATCACCGCTCAAGGAGATTTATCGGAGACCTCCATACAGAGCAATCAGACACACACTATGCGGAAAAATATCAATGGCACGGTGGAGTCGTCACAAGGATACCGGTCGGCACAATACCTTCCCGTATGCCTCCTTGAACAGAGAAGCTCGGATATGGTTGCGGATAGTCAATTATTGCCTAATTCCAGGGTCACAGTACACAAAGATCACACGTGATAGAGTGTGCTTGGTGTACGCTTTGATGACGAACATCCCCATCAACATTGGGGTGATTATTCGATCTTCAATGCGTAAGGCCAGGCCGCACAAGAGGTCCCACTTCAGCTTTGGCAATCTGTTGACTGCGATATTGAGGAAGGAGGACATCGAAGAGGAACCTGCAGATCATAAGCTTCCACACAACCCGAAGAAGGTTGACCTCATAAAGGTTAAAGATGTTGAATCCATGCATGGCTTCAACCTAACCACTGCAGAAAGACATGCTCGCGACGAAAGCTTATCCCGTCATTTATATGGCATGATGAGGTTTACCATGATGAGCGGGGGTCGTATTCCAACTACTGCAAAGCTCCAACAGTTGGATTATGACTACCCAATGAATGAGCATGCGAGGGCTATGTGTGGAGTAGGTGTATATTTTGAGGAACCTCTTGATGACGACATGCCAACCGATGATGATCGACGAATGCCAGACTCCGACATGGAGGAGAACTCTGATGACGACGACTCTGATGATGATTCTGATGCAGGGGGTATGACCCCAGACATAGAGGATGAGTCCGACTAATCAGGTTCTTCTTATTTATTTTCCACTGAGGGCAGTGTGTCCCGTCTAAGTGTGGGGTGCTGGTATTTGTATGATATACTTCTTTGTCTGCATTTGCATTTATTCTAGTTCTTGTTTGTTTTAATTAGTCGTAATTAGTTAGTTTAATTTTAAATTTTTTTAGATTTTGCATGAAATTATTCTGATAGACGGCATGGTAGTATAACAAGAGTTTGTGCTAAATCATTACTATTGAGACATTTAGGATCTACATGTGACTCACTGTATGACAATTGTGTGGTTTAATTCATTCATCTGTTGGGTCAAGAGTCTATACTGCTCCCAATAAAGTTGACCATATGCCTTGTGTGTGTGAGGTTATAGTATATTTTGTGTTATGACTGATGCTAGAACTTGCCTGGTGTGTGTGTAAAGCGAAATAAAGAGTGTGAGTTTAGGAGATGATTTAGGCATTTCTTTGGCAGCCTGTGATTGTTTACCTTCTTTTTACCTACCCATTGACATTTCCTTAGTTAACCCCCTTTGAGCCTTTAGCTATTTTCTTTGACAGCCTCATATGTAAGCCTAATCCATTTTTTTTTCAAGACCATAATTTGATCCAAATTCCTAAGTGCTTTAAATTGTGAAGTCATGTGACAAAATAAGAGGAAATTGGGTGAGAGTGATGCCTTAGAGTGTATTGGTACTTGAATTTGTTATGAAAAAAATGGCTATCATAGAGGTGTGTTATAAAAAAAAAAAAAAAAAAAAGAAATAGAAAAACAAAAAGATAAATTGTGTTTATGATTAAATAAAAAGATAGTTATGCTTGAATGACAAAATAGGTGAAAAGGGGTGATAGATGAAAGAAAGGTAGCAGGGTTGATTAAAAGAGAGTGTTAATGGCATAATGTGATGTATTAAAGCGCTTAGGAACATAGTCACTATTTCTTGCCAAAATAGTCCTACCCGTCCCTTAGCCTACATTACAACCTGTAAAAGACCTATTTGATCCTAAGCTTAACATTCTGATATTAGTGGAGCATTACACTAAGGGCAAGCCTATGGTCATCAGTTGCAACATATGAATTCTTTGTGAGAGTGAGAGCAAGGATAATCTTATACCCATGTTTTGAAGAATGAAATACTTGTGAGTAATTATGGGTGATATATTGTGAGACACATATGGTTGATGAGTTTTGGGTAGTCTTGTATGATTCTTTGTGCCTTAACTTTTAAATACGAATTAACCATCATCACGAGTCTATGTTGGAGGTTGAATTGTTTCTAGAAGTGATTAGAAAACTACTCTTTGTTAATAATTGTTGTGCCTGTCTTGATGAATATTTTGTGTTACTGCTGTGATTTCTAGTTAGATGATTGCATGGACGTAATATTTTGTTCGAGGACGAACAAAGCTTTAAGTGTGGGGTGTTGATGTTGGGCGTATTTACACGCCTAAACACCATAATTTACCCATATTTTAGGCTAAGCTTTGAGGATAAAATATATAATTCCTGCACTTTTAGTCCTTTTTCCTGTAAGTGAGCTAACCAACGTGATTAGCAAATTTTCAGGAATAAATGATGAAGATTTCAGCATTTTATGGACTGTTGGACGCCAAAGGAAACTTCACGTGAGAAGGAAGGAAGCTTCTGGAAGCTTGTGGACTGAAAGTGATGCATGGAGAACTTGTCCCGGGCAAAAACAGCATTTCTAAAGACTTGGGGGATCAGCAGTAACTTAGTAGGATTAGGACAAGTATGCAGTAACCCAGTAGGACTAGGACAAGGATAAAACCCCTATTTCAGTAGGACTAGGACAAGGATGTTATAAAAACCCTATTTGCTGAATTTTTCAGCAAGCTTTTTATTATTCACTCATTCATTAATTCAAGTCTTTTTCATTCGACTTTTGCTCCTAATTCACGTTAAAATATTCTGTAAGTCTAACACAGAGAACTCGTCTCTCTTGAGAAGAACGGCTAGGGCAAAACGTTTGAGAGCTTTTGACGCCATATCACTTTCATCGCCAAGATTATTCTAGGTTGTGGTATGATGATTATATCTATTGTGATTTCCGTTGCACTCATGAGTAGCTAAACTTCTCTGTTAGGGTTATGGAAGCCTTATGATATACTATCTATTGCTATGAGTTTGTGAATTCTTGATACGTATGTTGCTTATATCATTACTCTCTTCATCTTAATTGAATTCTTGTGGTTGCAAACATATAGAATACGCCAGTATAGCATTAATTTATTCAAAAGAAAAGTTACATGTCTGGAAAAGAGAGAATGACAAGGAAATAGGGCTACCAACCCCTGTTTAAAAGTTAGTGCCGTAACTGGATTAACCTCTTGGAGAATTCGTACCATTAGTATACGCTTTAAGCTCGAAAGAGTTAAAGTGATATAATCCTTGATGGTCGAAAGACACTAGGATTTACCATAGAATACGAATCTCTATAAGCGCATGCATGTCTGAATTTCGCATAACTCATTGCCAATAGATACGTAAAACTCATAAGGTGGACATAACCCTAACTTACAATTCTCATTGATTAAAACCTACTACATATTCCGTTTTTTCTTTGTTACTTTGATACTCTTAATTCACGCTACAATTAAATCCCCCTTTTTTTTCGTAGAATTTTCGATCAACAGTCTACTAATCGTTGCATACTTAGTGACCAAGTATTCCCTGTGGGACTCGACACCCAACCCAGTTGGGTTCTATATTTGACATCGACCGCTTACACTCTTACGAGAGCTGTAGTTTGAGCGTTATCACCAAGTTAAGGGAAGGATCCAATAGGACCATGCCACATGTCAAAATGATGCAGCAGACCCATGAAATCAAATCCCATAAAAGGTGACATGTCACTTAAATCTGATTGGTCAAAGGAAGTCCATTTTCATCATGACTCTTCCTTTCCTACAACTATAAATAAGGGTCTCATAATTCAGAAAAAGGACCAACAAGTTTAACAAGAAGCAAGGGAGAGCTCGTGGATCAAAGCAGAAAATTTCTCTACAAATTCAAGAACAAGCTCAAGAATTCAAGATCAAGAATTCAAGGTTCAAGAACAAGCTCAAAATTTCAAGATCAAGAATTCAAGGTTCAAGAACAAGTTCAAGGCTTTAAGATCAAGAGTTCAAGATTCAAGAACAAAGCTCAAGCTTCAAGATCAAGACTTCAAGATTCAAGAACAAGCTTAAAGGCCCTTGAATTCAAGTACAAGTCGAGATCAAGTTCACCAAGTCTTCAAATCAAGTTCAAGTCCAAGATCAAGACCTCAAGATTCAAGAACAAGCTACCAAGCCCTTGGATTCAAGCACAAGTCAAGGTCAAATACGTCAAGTTCAAGTTAAAGTTCAAGATCAAGCTCGAAGCACTTGAATTCATAGTTGAAAAGGCGAATCAAAGGAATCATAGAGATTGTAACACTCACTTATTGAAATCAATAAATCGATTGTTGCGGTATTTTTCTTGTCTCGGTTATTTATTTTTGGTCTCGAGAATTTTATTGTCCAACAAATTTTGGCACGCCCAGTGGGACCATCTCTACCTTTCATCTCAACTCTTCAGACTTTGAAGATTAAGAACACAGAAATAACTTCCAAGAAGATCAACTCTTAACCAACTGTCCAAGGCTGCCGATTCAAAGTTCTCTGCCGAAGTGGAAAGCATTCTTGGTGTTACTTTCGAAAGCTTGGGAGCTGTCACGAGGAGCAAGGCTAGCAAGATAGGACAACAAACACATCCAGTGTCGTCCGCGCCAACTCTAATTTTTGGATCTTCAACCCCGAAAGGAATGAAGTCCAATGCAACTGCTTCGAAAGGAGGGAGCAGTGTGGTGGAATCGCTGAAGAAGACGCTAGCTCTACTTGAGCATTCCGATTCTAAATACTATGGCGCAAAGAGCGATGACCGTTCAACAAATGCGTCATCTTCACTTACACCGCATAAGCTGAGTACTTCAAAGATCAACTTATGTGACAATCCCTGTTACTCTCCAACGTCTCCGGTGATCATGCAAGCAATGACAACTGATGCCTCATCTATGGAGGAGCAGCTTGCGAATCTGACAAAGGTAATTGAAGGCCTGACCAACTATGTTCAGAATCAAGATGCTAGGATTGATAAGATAGTAGATAAGGTGGAAGGCCTGATAGACGGAGAATCTCGCCATGCACCGGGAAAAGCTCCATAGGTTCATGACATAGAAAATTCTGTGAAACCAATACCACCAACTAAAGAGGTGCAAGTTTCTTCCTAGGGAATGATCTTGATTAGGCAATTGAGGGAATTTATTGAAGGGACCGTCAAGGACAAGTATGATGTTGTCACCAAGTCTTCCCTTGCATATGCCAAGCCCTACACTGCGAGGATAGATAGCCTCAAAATGCCCGCAGGATATCAACCCCCCAAATTTCAACAATTTGAAGGCAAAGAGAACCCAAAACAACATATCGCACACTTTGTTGAGACATGTAATAATGCTGGAACTTATGGTGACTATCTTGTCAAACAGTTTGTTCGCTCCCTTAAGGAAAATGCCTTTGATTGGTACACGGACCTTGAGCCTAATTCCATTGATAGCTGGAAGCAATTGGAGCACAAGTTCCTAAATCATTTTTATAGCACAAGGAGTACAGTGAGCATGATAGAGCTCACAAATACTCGACAAAGAAAGGATGATCCAGTTATCGACTTCATTAATCAATGGAGAAATGCGAGTCTAAACTTCAAAGACAGGCTCAATGAAGTTTCTGCAATAGAGATGTGCGTCCAAAGAATGTATTGGGGGCTTCTCTACATCTTGCAAGAAATTAAACCAAAATCCTTTGAAGAGTTAGCTACTCGTGCTCACGACATGGAGTTGAGCATGTCTTCTACTGGAAAGGAAGGAGCGCCTATCCATGACCCTCGAAGGGGAATAGATAAGCAAGAGCCCAAAAGATGGGGTAAGTTTGTCCCTAAAAATGATAAAAAAGAATCCATGAATGTCGGCGTGTCTCCTGTGAAGGTTACCACAAAGGTAAGCAAGAAAGAAAGTGTGAAAACGACTTCTGAAACACGTCCAAATCAGAAAACTTTGAAGGAGATGCAAGAAAAGAAATATCCTATCCTTGATTCTGATGTTTCTGAGATTTTTAATGAACTCCTTGAGTATAAGCTCATTGAACTCCCAGAGATGAAGCGTCCCAATGAAGCTGGAAGGACCAATGACCCTAATTATTGCAAATATCATAGGCTCATAAGTCATCCCCTCGAAAAGTGCTTTGTCTTTAAAGATAAAGTCATGCAACTGGGAAAAAGAGAAGAAGATCTTCTTCGACGATAAGACGACCAGTTCTAATCAAATCTCCATCACATTTGGCTCGCTTGATCCAGTCCAAATATGTGTCGAAGAGCATAATGAGAAAATATTAAAGTCTGATAGGTCTTCAGTTGATGAAGGCGATGAAGAAGGTTGGACTCTGGTGACCAGGCGCAGACATAGGAGGACGAGTCTGCGAAAGAAGTCATCCGAGCAGCCAACCAGAAAGAGAATGGTAAAGAAACCAAAGAAACGGACGTTGGTTGAATACCCAAAGAAGACGAGGGTCACATAGCTTCACCCTCAAAAACATCGGCGTTCGGTAACTTTAGAGGAATTCTTACCGAGTTGGTTTCGTGAAAAGACTACCTCAGTCAACCTTGAGGCATCTTGTTTTAATACTGCCAAAGAGGGGGCAAAGGGTGAAAATATACCCAAAGAAGTTCCTCCATCCTTTGAACCGCTGGCTGAAACTCTTAGCAAAGAGGCACATGTGTGTGATACAAAAATCATATTCACAAATAACGATCTTCTGCTTGGTGAGACCCTACATAACTGTCCCTTATACATGGTAGGTCAAATTCTAGGGAAGAAGATCAATAGAATCTTGATAGATGAGGGATCTGGAGTCAATATCCTACCTATTCGTACGATGAAGGAGCTTGGCATCGCTACTAGAGAACTGGACGAAAGCCGTATAATGATCTAAGGCTTCAACCAAGGAGGCCAGAGGGCCATGGGATGTATCAAGTTGGGGATTCGTATGGATGATTTTCAATCAAACCCATTGATGCATGTGATCGATGCCAAAACTTCATACAATGTATTGCTTGGTAGGCCTTGGGTGCAAGGGAACAAAATTATCTATTCCTCTTACTATCAATACTTGAAGTACCTTGAAAATGGAGTGGAAAGAAAGATAGTTGCTGATGACAAGCCATTCACTGAAGCTGAATCACACTTTGCTGATGCAAAATTCTACTTAAAGAAATATGTTGTAGATGAGAAAAGAGTTGAAGATGTCACCAAGACCAAGTATGAAGATCTTGTATCTAAGAAGGTCGCAGTGACTATTGAAAAAATCGCCAACAACGTCGCTCCTATGAAAAAGAAGGCAGTTTCTATTCTTCGCTACGTGCCAAAGGTAAAGAAAGAGAAAGATCACTCACTTGATGCCCAAAACAATGTGCTAAAGGGGCTAACTTTACCTATCAGGAAGATTGACGCAATAAATCCATCCTCAAGGCCACTTGGGAAATCTGTGGCTCAAAATTTGCCACAAAATATGGCACTCCCTACGAAGCATACAAAAGAAGGCTTTGATCCAAATGCATACAAGCTATTTGTAAAGGCCATATACAATCCTAATGAACCATCAAGGTTGGGCAAACTTCCATCGGAGGGTAGCACCAGGCAGGCAGGTGAAGGACTAGGATACACGCAACCACCTCCAATTCGTATCTCCATAAGAAGGGCAGTTAGTAATTACATCTTTGTGGAAGAAGAATTCGCAGCCTCTAATAAAAGACCCTCGGTATTTGATCGACTTGGAGAATCAACCGCAAGAATTTTTGTGATCGAAAGGTTGAGTCTTATAAATAAGAAGAAAAATAACAAGCGTCAAAGAAGTCGTCAAAGCACGATGATGCACTCTTTATTTAAAATCCAGAAGGATTTTCAAAGTTTGATCCCTTCCAGAATGAGGTGACAGACCGAACTGGTGGTTTTCATGCAATGAGGTGTTAAAAGCTAAAACTCATATCGTGGTTTATACTAAGGAACGTGAGAAAGATGAAGAAAGTGTTGGCTCTTCATATCATGTTATGATCCAAAATGAGAATGAGGCCTCGTCTCAAATGAAGGTAGATGATGAGATGGAAGATACTTTCTGGTGTCACCACATATCCATTAACGAAGATGATCCTCAAGAGGAGGAAGATGCTGGAGATGCTCCATCTCAACTTGAAGAAGGAGTAAAAGGCACAATAGATCCTTTGAAGGAAGTTAATCTTAGAACCAATGAAGATCCAAGATCAACTTACCTAAGCAAGTTTCTAGAAGTGGAGGAAGAAATGACTTATATGGACATACTCAAAGAATATATGGATGTCTTCACTTGGAGCTATAAGGAAATGCCTGACTTATATCCAAAAGTAGTAGTCCATCAGTTGGCGATCAAGAATGGTGCTCGTCCTGTTAAGCAAGCCCAAAGACGTTTTAGGCCAGAGTTGGTTCCATTAATTGAAAATGAAGTTAACAAACTCATTGAAGCTGGCTTTATTCGCGAAGTCAAATATCCCACATGGATTTCAAGTATTGTTCCAGTAAGGAAGAAAAATGGCCAAATTCAAGTTTGTGTCGACTTTCGAGATCTCAACAACGCCTACCCTAAGGATGATTTTCCAATCCACATACCTGAGTTGATGATTGATGCCACCACTTGTTATGAAGCAATGTCCTTTATGGATGGTTCATCCGGCTATAATCAAATCCGTATGGCACCAAAGGATGAAGAACTCACTGCGTTTCGTATGCCCAAAGGTATTTATTGCTACAAGGTGATGCCTTTTGGTTTGAAGAACGCTAGCGCCACTTATCAAAGGGCCATGCAGAACATCTTTGACAGTCTGCTCCATAAAAATGTTGAATGCTACGTGGATGATCTAGTGGTGAAGTCAAGAAAGAGAGACGACCACTTAAATGACCTAAGAATGGTATTCGAGTTGCTTTGAAGATATCAACTTAGGATGAACCCATTGAAGTGTGCCTTTGGAGTTACTTCGGGAAAATTTCTTGGCTTAATTGTGCGACACCGAGGAATTGAAATTGATCAAGCTAAGGTCAATGCAATTTTAAAGATGCCCAAGCCTCGAGATATTCATGAGTTGAAAAGACTTTAAGGAAGGCTAGCATATTTAAGGAGGTTCATCTCAAACCTGGCTAGAAAATGTCAACCATTTAGTCGTCTCATGAAGAAGGACACTCTTTTCGAATGGGACCAAGTTTGTAATAATGCCTTTGAGAGTATCAAATCATACTTAATGAAGCCACCAGTTCTTGCAGCACCCATACCTGGGAAACCATTGATACTCTACATCGCGGCCCAAGAGAGGTCAGTTGGAGTACTACTAGCTCAAGAAAATAGTGAAGGCAAGGAAAAATTTCTTTACTAATTGAGCAAAATGATGACACCGAATGAGCTAAAGTATTCTCCAATTGAAAAGTTATGTTTGGCATTAGCCTTCTCGATTCAAAAGATGAAGCACTACTTTCAGGATCATATTATTCAGCTTGTCTCTAGGGCAAATTCCATCAAGTTTGTAATGTCGAAACCAGTCCTTAGTGACTGACTTGCAAGATGGTACCTTCAATTTCAAGATGAAGCTGGTGTTGGCGTAGTGTTTGTCACTCCACAAGAAGAAGTCATCCCCTTCTCTTTTACCTTGACGAATCGTTGCTCCAATAATGTTGTTGAATATCAAGCTCTCATACTCAAACTTGAGATGGCTGTCGACATGAAGAAACTACAATTACAAGTTCTTGGTGACTCCCAAATGGTGATCAAGCATCTTTTGGGAAGCTACGAAGTCCGGAAGCCTGAGTTAAGACCATATCATGATTATGTACAGAAGTTGATGGGATGGCTTGGAGAAGTAACCCTCCAGCATGTGCCAAGGAAAGAAAATAAGCAAGCTGATGCCCTGGCTGCTTTGGCTTCAACTCTAACTCTTCCAAATCAGACGCAAGTTACTATTCACCAAAAATGGGTAGTTCCGCCATCAAATGAAGATGAAGATGTAAAAAGTACCTCATCATCGTGTACGAAGATATAAAGAAGGATTGGCGACAGCCTATCATTGACTACTTGTGTTATGGGATACTTCCAGAAGATCTAAGGAGAAAGACTGACATTCGTCGTCGTGTATCTCGCTTTCTTTACTTCTCAAAATGGGTTGAAGTTGTTGCTCTCAAGGAACTAAAGAAAGATAATATTGCAAACTTTATTCGAGTGAATATCGTCTATCGCTTTGGAATTCCTCAGTACATAATAACTGACAATGTAAAGCCATTTGATAATAAGCTGATGAATAAAATCTGCGATCTCTTTGGGTTCAAGCAGAGAAAGTCTTCTATGTACCATGCTTCCGCCAATGGTCTAGCCGAAGCATTTAATAAGACTTTATGCAACTTGTTGAAGAAAGTCCTCTCCAAATCCAAGTGAGACTGGCATGAGCGAATGGAAGAAGCTTTATGAGCCTATAGGACAACTTACCGTACACCAACACAAGCAACCCCATATTCACTTGTTTTTGGAGTTGAAACAGTCCTACCACTTGAGCGTCAAATACCTTCTTTGAGACTGACTATTCAAGAAGGGCTTACCGATGAAGAAAATGCTAAGTTGCGTCTTGCAGAGTTAGAAGATCTTGATGAGAAGAGGCTGGAGGCTCAACAAAATCTTGAATATTACCAAGCCCAGCTATCTCGCTCTTTCAACAAAAGGGTTCGCTTGAGGAGTTTCCAAGTTGGAGATCAAGTCCTCGCAGTAAGAAGACCCATTATCACTTCTCGTATGTCTGGGGGCAAATTCACCTCGAAGTGGGATGGACCATATCTCGTACAAGAAGCATATTCAAATGGTGCTTACAAGCTTGTCGATGCAGATGGCGTGAGGATTGGACCCATGAATGCCAAGTTCTTAAAGAAGTACTATCCTTGAAGAAAGATGACACTCCTTAAGGCATGAGTATAAACTGCATGTACACTCCTTAAGGCATGAGTATAAACTGCATGTATACTCCTTAAGGCACGAGTATAAACTGCATGTTCACTCCTAGCCCGCAAGAGTATAAACTGTGAACGGCTAAAAAAAAATTAAATAAATGTCCTCTAGGTTGAAAACCTCGAAAGAGGCGGTCTAGGAGAAACTTAGGACACAAAAAAAAAACACTTACCCCAGAACTACGTTGTGACTTGATCCTCTTCATTGAGGTACGTAGGTGCTTGGAATTTTATTCTGAGTTCAGTTGCATGAGTGTAAAAAAAATACATGTTCCCCCTTATATAAAAAAAAATCAATCTTCAAGAGACTTTTAACTTTATCAATCTTCAAACTTGCACCAAGGGTTGGTGACTCAATAGGGGCAAACCCCTATGAAGTATAAGTTTCTTGGATATAAGCTGAAGTCTTCAAATTCACTAAGTTTTCATGTTGGAGCTTTCAAGTTACCATATTGGAGCCTGCAAGTTCACGAAGTTTGATAGTTGAAGTCTTCAAATGACCTATGCATATAAGTTGAAGTCTTCAAATTCAC